>DWNR01002982.1:0-12290 GCA_018250455.1 Polygonus leo
ATGATTACATCTTATTCTTTCTATTGTAAAGTATTCTCACCTGCGGGTACTTAGGCCCGATGCGCATGAGCCACTGCAGCGCAAAGTCGTGCAGCAGTCGCGCGTGTGGCGACATGCTGCCGGCGCGCAGGTACGAGATCACTATGGGCACCAGCAGCCACAACAACTGGATACCTACATCACAATATGTCATATTTTAACACTATAAGATTCGTGAGTGTCTTTAGACATTATAACGGTCACACGGCTATACTCACGTAGACTTCGGTCAGTATTCGTTTCGAACGCGACCGTAGCTCACGATTATGAACCTCGAACAGAACCTCGAATAGGTTCGAAATTATTTGAGCAAACCCGAAAATATATACAGAAGTATAGCCGTGTGACCTTTATAATATGTTATATTATCATATAAAGATAGAAAACGGTTGCACGTAAAAAATATATTCCCATGAATATAGTAACTTAGTAACTATGCGTTATTCTCACCTTTGTGAGGATCCTCTGTGCAGCAAGAAGAAAATAAATGCAATTAGATTCGTTTTTACATATATACAATTAAAGCAATGTTACTTGCAACAAAATCATAAAGTTTAGTCTAATAACCGACAACTTGAATCCCGTCCTCTCCCCTTTTGTCCGACAAAAAAAGGGGCTTCGGGGGTGGCTAGAATTTGAAAATAACTTCACACATCTAGTCACGCGCAGACTAAAGCCCAGAATCCATGAAATCGTCAAACGCGTGATAGCTGCATCAGGTGCATGTCAACGTGACGTGCAAAATCCCGGGGCGTCCCCAAAATCATAACGTGATACTGGCAGCGTACACATGCACGGTAGCGTAATGCAGCATTCACATAAACATTCACCGCAGTGTTGCTACTACAGCAACGCGCATCGTAGAGCACATATCTCTAAAGGCCGTTTTAATAAAGTGAACTCAAGATCGTGATCAAATTTAATTACAGCTTTCACTACATTGTCTAGTCTAGTACTTTAACCGCACTCAAGATCGACCTCAATCTTGAGTTCACTTTATTAATACGGCCCTAAAACCTTGCGTGCGATGAATGCGGCGCAGCGTCTATTAAACTGCCGAAAGCATGTTCTGTGTACGTACTAAGAGGGGAAAGGTGCTATAAACTTAACGTGTGTATAAAGTTATTTCGATCTACTTTTTTGATTTGAAAGATGGCTTTCGAAAAAGCCTTAGTTATTCTTAGCTATAATGAAATAAACGTACGATTTTTTAAATTTATTAATCGAATACGGTGCAGCAAATATGGTGCAGGTTATTTACTAGTATATTTAAGACAGTTACGACCGCAATAACAGAACGCGAGTATTTAGCTTCAGCTATCGATAAAGTCAGGCTCGAATCTAAAAATACCAAAAAGCATCCAATATCACGTTGGACAACAGCTTCAGGCGCGTGTCTGTAAAAAAACACTCGTACATTCACGGAATCACACGTGAGCACTGTCGGACACATATCTGTCATACGCGTCAGTGACGACAACGCACGCGTGCGCGTAGTCGGACACATATCTGCAAAACCTTTGCACACTTACGTGCAGGATCCTGCGCAGCGTCCACAAGATCATCCAGCGCTGTCACAGGTGTGCTGCGTCGGGCGCATGTCTAGCAGCGGCGGCACGTGCTACTAAGCGGGCGGTGAGGGCACGTGCTCATCACGACATGCGATCGGCCGGCGCACCGTTACCCCACAAGCAGAGCTAGTGATTTGACCGTGCATACTGATGGGCACATATCTGTAAAAACTCCACACACTTACGTGCAGAATCCGGCGCGGCGTCCACTAGATCATCCAGCGCGGTCACAGCAGCTATAGCGGCTCGAGCATGTGCAGCATCGGGAGCGTGTCTGGCAGCGGCAGCGCGTGCTACCAGGCGGGCAACGAGTGCTCGTGCCCACCACGACACGCGCTCGGGGGCGCACCGTTACCGCACAAGCAGAGCTAGTGGTGCGCTTATTTGAACGTGCAAATATCTGTGAAAACTCCCAACACTTACGTGCAGAATCTGGCGCAGCGTCTACAAGATCATCCAATGCCGTCACCGCTGCTATGGCTGCTCGGGCGTGTGCTGCGTCGGGCGCGTGCCTGGCAGCGGCGGCGCGTGCTACTAAGCGGGCCGCGAGCGCACGTGCCCACCACGACACGCGCTCGGGAGGTGCGCCGCGACCCCACACGCGACGGACCACCGCGCAACAGCGGGCGAACACCTGAGGATTGTATATAAGTTGTATTTATTAAAAAAAAATTCAATATGTGTTGCCAAGGGGATAATCTATAATATCAAAGAAGATCAAAATTGTTTTTCTATGTTTCTAATTAACTTGCTAATAAATTATTAGCCATTCTTGGCTGTGTACCATAAACGTAAACAATACAATTGTGAAAACTGCATCTAATTTCATCAAGTAATTTTTGGCGTGATGCGCTTACAACAAACAGATAGACAAACAAACAAAACATCTAAAAATGATTGTTTCGGCTTTTATTGATTTTATAAGGATTTTACATGTGTATGTGTGTGTGTAAAAATACACATTGTTTCTAAAATATCTTCAAAGTATCGTCAAGTTATTATATTACATGTAGATTGTCATTTTCAGTTTATGTAAGAAAATATTAAAAGGTCCAAAGCGCTTGAATGTAAGGCTACTCTGATTCTAGAAGACTGATAAATGAGCGCACATTGTTACATAATAGTATGTATAAATATTATGCCTACCTCGTTGTCACGAGTGTCGAGGCACTGTCGGAAGTGGTTGATGCAGGGGTAGTGCAGCGCGGGCGCGGCGGCCGCGCGGGCTAGTACAGCGGCCATGCCACGAGCGCCCGTCACCGCCTCTATGCGCTGGTCCGCTTCCTCTGTAGAACGTTGAATGTTAAATGGACTATTATATAGATTAATGCCATTACTTATACTGCTTACAATACATATTTACGTCGCCATAATAAAAAAAATATTAAATTAACGAACGTGACAATTCTGCATACCCTAGAGGGTCAGGATATATATGTACCTATTTCGTTTTATTCTGCATATAAATTATTTTGAATTTTAGTTTTTGAATTTGAAAAATATTCAACACAATTCGGCACAAATGTGCCGAGTGCGAGTCGGACTTGCAGCCTAAACGATATGTTCCAACGATGCTCTTATAAATTAATTGGTTTGTAATTTTATACATAATTCCTTAAATAACAAATAGATGGTGTTTAGCTTTTTTATTTTAGTATGTGTTATTAAAGCAATCAAAGTAATAAAGATTCTATAAAAAAAAAGTATAATCAGATAAATCAGAATAAAAAAAAATACGCAAACCATTTTTTTAAAAACCACTATATAAATATACCAGTAAAATTTATTAAACACGTCACAAAAACAAATAGTATCGGCAGTATTTAATTTAGGCCCATTTGATAAGCGGCAAATCTTCAAAGTTTTCTTTAACCTCATTTTAAAAGCAATTAAATTTGCGAAGTCGACCGAGAAAGTACGACCGCCACCCCCATAGTCCTTCTGGAAGCAATTTATTATGTTTCGATTAAGAGGCAAAAATTTAAGTGCTAACACATCTGTGGTCAACCTCGTGGGCGGCTGTGATCACTTATGGGGAGTACATGTGGACTGCATGCTCGTTTACTACCGTTAAGATAAAAAAGTTAACTTACCCGCTTTAACCCTCTCCACCAACTTGGCCAGAGCGCTCTGCAGCAGCACCTCGTGCTGCGCGCGCGTGTCCTGCTGCACGCGCGCCGTCTTGCAGTCGGCCGCCTGCTGCAGCAGCAAGATGCCCGCGTCCGCCAGCGTGGTATCGCCCTTGCTCTCGCGGAGGATCTCCGTCGCCAGGTACAGTATTGTTGGTAGCAGTGATAGAGCCCCTGAAAATTGAAGTTTTTACAAAATGTACAACTTAACATGAGTAAAAATAAGTAACTAGCTATTGACGCCACCGAAATATTTAAAACAAACTTGGAAGGTGGAAGAAAAGATTAAATTTTACTTTTCGCAGAAGTGTGCGTATTATGTGTACGTAAGTGCCCGCGTGTACGAACGTACGTATACAAAGTATACATATGAGAATGCACGAGTTTATCTATTGAATACATTTCATAACTCAGTTGCTATCTGATTCAAGATTATTAAAATTAATGTCAATAATAGATATTTTTATTTAAATTTCATGCATTTATATTATTGAGAAAGAAGAGTGAAAGTGTACCTTTGCAGTGAAATGACGATGTTATTAGTCCTTACCTTGAGGGCTAGTAAGCGTGGTCAATTCCGACATAGAAGCCAAACTCTTCACTAACAACGTGTCGCCGTGTACTCCCAGGCCTTTTCTGACACCGATCACACCCACCGTGCCCTCCTGCTTCAAGGGACTCAGCGAAGGCAACCTTTAAATTCACAATTGATGAAATAAATACAACTTATTATTTACTAACGGTAATAAAAAATATAATTGTTTTTTATGGTTTTTACATTATATCATAACTTTTCACATAATTTTCGCAGTCAATGTTTATAAATTATTTAATATTATTATATATATAACACACACACACACATTAGTGTACAACACTCAGACTAAAGAAAGAAACCAATCACAATGAATAATGCAAATAAAAGTATCAATCAATAACATGTATGATTCTTAAATGAATTAGTAGAATATTTGTACAACAAGGAATAGAAAGAAACAAAAATATGGTAAACGTAACAACGCACCTTCGAACCAGGAGACAGACGCAGACCTCCAAGCAGGCGAAGACCAGGGACTTGCCCGGCGGGAGGTCACCTGTAGGCCCCCCCTCCCCCAGCGTGTGCACCACTTCGAGCACTGACTGGGGTATGCTGCCATCGGTAGATTCGTCAGGAGCTAGTTCTAGAAGAAAAAAGCAAATTATTGAAAACATCGTTTGCATATAGACATAATAGGTTATCCTCTATTTATTTGCATTAGAGTAGTGTGTTTGAACATACTCAAAGCCTTCCCTAGTTGTATTGTACCTGCCCCGACAGTAAAAAGGTTGCTACCAGGCGGGACAACCCATGTCATGTAAATTTATACTGCGAGCAATCACTGCATTTCTTAAACCATTGCGATTAAACATCAATATGATGCTGTCGGCTGTTACATACCGAAAATTTTAATCGGCTCTCAACCGAGTCGACCTCAAGTAATACTTTCATACTGTCTTACGTTGTCTGGCGTTACAAAAGTCCATAGTAAACGATGTCTACTCGATGTCAGGTAGCCAGCAAACAAATAGAGGCATTTTCTGACCCTATGTCATCTTTACAAACATAAAAATAGCTACATCTTACCTTTAATCTTCGCTTGCATGCTAGCATGCAGCTGTTCCCGTGCGCCCACGATGACCAGCTGCAGCACGTCAGCGGCCAGCAGCAATGCCTCAGTGCTCTGCTGCGTCAGCCCCGTGCGGTGGATGATCTGGCACACTTCTATCGCGAGCGCCCTGGGATTGTATAGTTTTATATTGATAAATAAAGACGGACAAATTTTGGAACTTAGGAAATCAATAAATATTTAGATTAATCAAAACCACAGATTTTACGATAGTTTTGTCATTCTTAACGGAATAATTACATAATCTCATGGATCTTGGTTTTTAAACTTTTATAGGTCATGCAAATTTACCCAATATATTACCGCAATGTTTATATCTTTAGTTTTTAAAAAATATATTAAATAAAATACAAAACATAGATAACAATATTGATGTGCATCAGTCGCTATAAGCTTCCTCAAGTAGCTCTTTGTACGTAAACTTTGCACTAGATTATCAGGTAAAGGAGACATCAAGACAATCATTTAAAAGTGTGTAAAATCGGAAATATGTACCACTATATTATATAACAAAAATAACAACACAGTAATTTATAAAAAAATCATCTCACCTGTCCTTAAGCAGTCTCGCTCTATTCTCAGGCGCGTCCAGCAACGTTACTAGTGATAAGAGCACAGATATGGTGTTTTCCACACTCATGTCTCGTTGTGCGCACAGTGCCTCCATACAAATACCTGTTAAAGACACAAATCATTTGTTCATGTCATTGTTTCACGGAAAGAAAGAAAATAATTTATGGATTTTAACTATAATGTTATGCATTTGTATTAAAATTAAATGAAAGTGATAATTCTACTTTCATCAAGTGCATATCCTTTAATTATTATTAAAATGCAATATAAAAGGAATTCAGTTATCAAAGTATTTTGTCATACATTATAATATAAATCGTATAAACAGTTGAAACAATAAGAATAAAAAAATATCTACTAGCAAATACATGTCTTTTTATTGGAACAAATATTGATACTAACCAAAGAGAAGATGAAATCGTTCGTCAACGGGTTCAAAGAACTCAAAGTTTCCATTTTCAGTTTTCGTAGCGCGATTGTCATTTTTGTCTGAAAAGAAAGAAATAAAATCAGAGTTAATATAAACGTTAATTTAATGTTATAAATAAAAATATCCAAGGGCTTTTTTATATTTTTAACGACTTCAAAAGGGAGGTATATTTTGATGTATCATATTTCAAAAATTTTGAGCGATATTATATTTTGACAGACAAACACACACACACACATTTCCTATATACCTTCATGCAATAATATGAGCATGCAATCCACCTGATGGTAAGTGATTGCTGCCGCCCTTGGATATAAATAATGATTCCCAAGTACGTAACGTACGTTTTAATCGTACAGGAGTTTGACCACAGATACTACCTCTGTTCGCCTCGTCCGTAAGTATAGCCGGCAACCACGCCTCTCCAAACCGAAACGCAAGAATTGCTCCACGGAGGATTATGAGAGTAGCGGTTGAACTATACGAGTTCTACCACTAGCAAATATTAAAAATACATATGTCGTATCTATTACTTTATCAACTCACCATTATCGTCACGCGTGTCCACGTCACGTCCCGCGTTGTACCGCAACGCAGCGGCGTACAGCAGTGACGGCCACGCACGAGCGTAATGTTCCCGCGACGCCTCCGCAGTCTCGCCCGAGTAGAACGCGCCTCCACCGTGGGGGAGTTGCGACGCGAACTCTGTATAATTTATGTTATATTTATATGAACACGTATATTGGTATGTTAGATAAACTGACTAGTATAACACATTCATAATCAACACCTGACCTGAGCAAAATGCGGCACCGTCGTAACATATACGTGCATACGTTTACACGTCTGCGTAAACGTATATGTACGTATACGTGTACGCTCGTGTGCACGTTTACACGTCCACGATTTAGACATACACACACATACACTTTTAGCTTATAACAGTAATGGAAAAATAATTCCTTTACTTTATTTCTGTGTAACATCAGTGTTAAGGCATTCTATCACACCCCTAATTGCTAAGCATCAGGTCACTAAACACAAGGGGTATTTGAAACCCGTTAGCTACATAAGAACTTATTTATATCTGTATGTATAGAGAACACACGTTACTACTAGTATTTGCTACATTTCGCGTCACGAAAATTACTTTTTATTTACTTATCGATTATATTATTAATATTCATAATCACATATATTAAAGATATAGTAAAAATGGCACAGATATATACTTACCAGGCGGCAAACTCAACAACGCGTGATCCTTCAACGCAGCCAGCCAATTCTCCCCCAAATTCTCCAGCTCCGGCTCGACGAGCTTCAGCAGACTTTCGCCTTTAGACTCGAATTCTCCATATTCATCGTCTTCCTCAACTTCTTGGTTAGCGTTGTCGATCTCGTTGTTGTTCTGGAGGACTTGGTTACGCCACTTGGCCAACTCGACTGTGCTGTTAATTGGTTTTGCATCCGTGTGGAGTTTCTTCACGTAGCTGCCCGGGGCGCTATCGTTACTTACCATCGCAACTATGTATACCTAAATAAATTAAAAATAAAACCGTTATTTTATTAATTGTGTTATATTACACAATATAAGCAATCTTGTTCTTATGAGAATGTTATAAATTATTTCATATAATTGTCATTATATTTTTTTTTTAGGTTTTTATTTGTTTTTTATATACTTACTTCAGCCCATGCTTTCAATATGGAAAGTTTTTCCAGTGTCGCCATACTCTCATTGTAGATCAGTGTAGTGTTGCCCTTCTTATTCAGTTTATCCAGGCTGGTGACCAGCAACTGATGCACTCTGCAATAAGAAAATCCAGACATAGATATATGTCGTGATTACAAAATGTGGAGTTTCATGAGTTAAAATCTATTACTTATTGGTCCGTGCTTAACCCAACGAACATCAGAGTAGCACAAACAGTATGAACCGGCTAACATTTTTAAGATAGTCTGTGCCTTCTTACGTGTTATTTTCGGAAATAAAATAATATGACGATAAATTTCAATTGTTTTAGATGCATTAAAAGCTTTTTTATTACCGTCTCAAGTCGTTGATGTCCCTGGCGACGCCGCAGCCGATCCACGCGGAGCACACGTCGCACGCGGCCGCCGTCACGTGAGATGCGGTGTCACGTGCGAACGCCGGGCGCACCGCCGCGCCCACCTGCGCACGCGCACATTTATTTAACTATATTGTGAGTAGTGTTCTAGCATATGTCTGGCTATGTATGCGAGCTTTCATACAGAAGGATTGCTCACGGTGAAGCATGCAACTGATAACACTGCAGTGCACGTGTTGTCAGTTGGAGCGGGCATCGCGTTTACGCACCACCATTGCTGTTGAAGTAATAGGAAATATTTTCCTAATAATAGAGAATCCCGACGCGAAGCCTTTCCGACCACAAAAAAACATTAAAAGTTGATTTCTAAAATATTCAGAAAGACTTTGGTAAGTCCAAAGTGAACGTGATGCTTTCTTAAATTAATTAAAAAATAACTAACCTGTGCTTGATACTGTTCTAAAAGCAAATGTCCAGGGAAGTCAGGTTCGGGAGCTCTCGCGAACTGCTGGATGATCATCTGCAACGTCTTCAGACCGCACAGCCTCAGCGCATCCGACTCCCCTGTAGCACCGACGAATGCCATACGAACTAGGTCCGATAGGTGGAGAGATAAATAGTCACCTGGAGACGCAAAAACATTGTTAAATTATATAAACTTCAAAGATACCAAGTTTATTTTTAGTTTTTCAGTAAAGAGAATAATATTAATATTAATAAATATAGGGCTTACCATTTGGATCATCCTCAAGTTTTTCTTTAGCTTTGACTAAGTCAAAGTGCGCGTTGTCGCCGGTCGCTTCACAGGCACCCATTATTTTTTGAATGCACTCCATAGCAAATACCTAAAATAAAAAACAAAACACCAAATTTTATTAAAATAGTATAGTGATTAGTGAAACTTCACTTAGCACTTTAAAAAAGTGTATTTTGTTTAATCGTAATAATTATAGTGATAAATATATCACCTTCTAAGGACATTAACATAGCAAAAAATCTGACATACCCTTGTAGGCCATCTAGATTGCACGGCGGGATGGGTGGATTGCTCGGATTCAGCGTGAAACTCAGCTTGGTCGTCGTCACCTTCCACATCGAAATCGGTCTCTGGGTTGTTGTTGTCTTCTGTATTTGAAAATAGAATTGTTAAAAATTATGAATACATAAATTCTGGTAAGGACCGAGTGCATACTTACGGTTATAGTCGGCAATGATTACTTACCAACACCTAATTTGCATTGTCATTAATTTCATAATAAAATTCATTTAGTCGTTTAGAATGCACGTATGGACGCACACGCCCACTCATGTACGCATACACTTACGCATGCACGCACGTACGTGCACACGCACGTTCGAACGCACGCACGCAGGCACGCACTTACGCACGCATCACCGGCGGCGGTGACTCACGTGTCGCCGCGTACTGCTGCACGCCACGTGCAGTACAGTGAGCACACTCACCCAGCCGCACGGTGAGCACGCGCTTGGCGAGCGCGAGCCAGTCGCGCACGGAGCGCGCGGCGGCGGCGGCCAGCAGGCAGCACGTGAGCGTGTCGCGTGCGTACGACAGCGCGGTGTCGTCGCGCTCCGTGTCCAAGTACGCGAACAACGCGCCAGGCAGGCCCGTCTCCGTTATCACCACACCTGCGAAATAATTTAACTCATTGAATAGCAATGCAAAGAAAACCAACGGAGGGTAGGTGTGGCGTGCACGATTTCCGAATAAACTTTCAGAATAAAATATTATAAAAATGAAAATTAGCCATGTTATTATTTAACACATTCTTCGATTGTTTACACAGTAAAAAGCATCTATCTAGAAACATTGTAGTTTTTACTTAGTTATCGTTTTACTGTTATTAAATATTATCATTAAAATTATTAAAGTATAACCACATAACATACCACAATAGGGTTTAGCAGGCACATGGTCCTTAGCGATGAGTGCGTATTTACACACTTCGGCCGCCTCCTTCTGAGACAACTGGCGCAGGCAGCACAGCGCCGCACGACGCACTGCTAACTCAGGGCTTGAGAGATCGCGCTATCAGAAATAAAATCTACTTTAAATGGGCTAAAAATATGTTCATAATTATTGGTCTAAACAAATTCGGACTTTTTAATTTGCGATCGCGCCGCAAGGCGACACCTCTTCGTAATCTGGCTTTGCAAATTTGTGATAGTTAACGCCTTACCTCGAATATACGGCTGCGTTATCGCTAGTTAAAGATACACAAACACACGAGTGCAGCACGAAGATACAATAAAAATAAATAAGTGTAAAAATAATTTGCCTGTGCTAATATATAAAACATGAATCCTTTCTTTGGATAGCCCGCTACTTTATCTTAGATAAAAAGTTTCTTACACACAAATGAGGCACAAGAGTATGCAGGTTGATGTGATGGGGTGCGAACATCTGCAACTGCTGGAGGCAGCCCGCGGCCTCTGCGCGAGCGCCGCCACCGCCGCACTCCTGCAGCGCTGCGCACGCGCACACGAACCGCCCCACCGCCGCACCACCGCATGCTGGAAGTACAAATATATTTTTATTTATGTAGTCAATTAGGGTACACAATGTAGTAACTGGCCACCGACACAAATAACAAGAGGAATTCAAATCTTATCATAAATGAAGGAAAAGTTGATTTTATACGAATGTTATATTTATAAAATTAAAGAAATGCGGCCATGACGTAATTTATAACTGGCCATCAAAATTAGTAAGTGATATATTTTATTAGTGTGTACAAAATTGGCGACAAAAAGAAAGAAGGGTATTTTATTTTTGTCCAATATATGTAACATGTATAAGAAATACGTAATGGAAAATAAATTAACATCATCATACCTTGTAACTCAGGTCCAACCACAGTGATCAACGCAGACAGAAGTCTTCCGATGCTCCTCTGCAAGTCCTCCAAGAAGGGCGGCGCGGTGAACAGCAGTTTCAATGCGAGATTGAGCGTAGAGTCCACGTGGCCTCGGAACATTGGCCCTGAAGCATCCACGAGCACTGATAGCGCATGGAGCGACCACACCTGGAAAATTATACACGATGATTTATGTATTATGTTAATTACCAGAGGTTTGAGAGTGAAAATCAAACAGACTGAGATTCTAAGTGTATGTATAAATGTTCTGATCTGGACCTCTTTATGATAACTTTACATCTCACGCAACGCATCCCCTTTAGCATTACCTGCACTTCTACAGCTGCCGTATCCTGCGCCAGCGCCCTCAGCACGGGCAGCGCTGCAGCGCTCGACGCAGCGCCTCTCGCCCGTTGAACGGCACCCACAGCGGCTGCCGCGGCCGCCCTGGTGGACCTGTTGACCGCTGTCCATGCTAGTGTTATATCTTTAGCATTACCTGCACTTCTACCGCCGCCGTATCCTGCGCCAGCGCCCTCAGCACGGGCAGCGCTGCAGCGCTCGACGCAGCGCCTCTCGCCCGTTGAACAGCACCCACAGCAGCTGCAGCGGCTGCCCTGGTGGACCTATTGACCGCTGTCCTTGCGAGTGCGATAACTTTTTCGCTCAACGCTTGGCTGTCCGCTTCAGTGATACATCCACAGAGGCGACCCGCACAAGACGCAGCCGCGGCTCTTACTGTCGCGCTATTTGACGAAAGACCAGCCTGTGGAATAAAAATAAATTAAAATGAAAACTTCATTTAAACTGCACCCCTGTGTTTAAATCATGTTATCTTAGTATTGAAAAATTTCATAAGTTTATTAAAAACTAGCTGTGCCCGCGGCTCCGCCCGCTACCCCTCCTTTTAGGGGTTGAATTTTTATGGCCTAAAAC
>DWNR01002983.1:0-12289 GCA_018250455.1 Polygonus leo
AGGTTTTGCAATTTGACAGTAAGAATTTTGGGGGGGGTCATGACCCCTGTGACCCCCCCCCTTAAAACCGCGCCTGGATTTATTCAATGAAATGTATTTTGTTGAGAACTATTCGATGGAAGAAATGATTGTGATTATTATAAGCGTCTGTTTACGTGTAATTTTGCAAAAGATGAATAATAATTTTCATTTTTCGTTATAAAACTTTTGAACATTTTGATGAAAGGGCATTGATCCTGATATAAACTTACATGTTTATTATCTGATGCCATACATCATGGAACAAAGTCGGGTGTTTTAAAAATATATTATAACAGAAGTACCTATACTTCTGAGTGCTCCTGAGTTTTCTGAGCCTCCTACATAACTGATGGCAAGTGGTCACAGCTTCATTTATAATCAACCCTAATTACAATCTAGTCAGTTGTCTTCAGATAGGTTCCTCGAGGACTAAAATGTTTACCTTCCGTGTAAATATAGCCAGCCTCTCCAAAAAACTGACACACGAAATTTGCTTAATAAAGGAATATTATTGGTGGCGGTGGTGGTACCTAACCTGTCGAACAACACGAGTTTTTCCACCGTCCAATTTTTCAATAACTAAAACTTTGATCCGACAGTTCATATGTCTGTCACCGGGTTACAGACATATGAACTTCTTGAATTCAACTTAGGCACAACACTATCCATTGAAAAAAAATACACAAATAAATATTACATGTCACTAGATATTTCGCGGTGGTAACATTCTATAGCGGATTTAACTCAAATTAAATCGATTTTTAAACAATACCACTTTATTACTCCTAAAATGTGGAATCATTCTGTAAGAAGCGTGCTGCAATTAACTTTAAGTAACTTTTTAGCAGATTTTTTTCGTACAGATTAAAGTTAGCAATAGAAAGGAATATCAAACTGTTTTCAGGAAAACTTTGCCGTTAGGATCCGTCTGATCTTCTTCTTCTTCTAATCTTTGGTTTATTACAAATCCGGTTTATGAACAACATTATATCATAAATAGAAAAGAAATACGATGATGACGTTTTAAAAAATATTTGGTACTTACTAGATTACGAATATAGCTCCTTCGATTGCATTCATTTCTTCTAAGTACTTTCTTTGTTTAATTGTTTCACTCTTTCAATTTTCAATTTCGAAGAACTAACGAAATGTTTTTATGATTATGTATTAAAATCTATTAATATATTAATTTATTTACTTTAATATTATCCATAATAATAACATCTTGCGAAGCGGTGGTAATGTTAGGTCGAGTAAACACTGCTCCAAACATCGCACTGAAAATAATATTGCAATACCGCCAAGGTCTCAAATTGTGTTGTAATTTGTAATTTAACATAATTTGTGCAATAAATAAATCATTTCATTTCATTATTTTGCTCATTTTTTATTTACGTATATAACACCACCGCCGAAACGCCTCACTTCGTTGGTCTCTATTCTATACTGTTTGTAGCTGGGAAAATTAAAGTAAATAAGTGGTACTAATCAATTCTCGATCTATTTTCCGTACTTAAAGGATGCCAACGGGCTCTATTACTGTGACTCTTGAGCCGTACCCAATATATAACTAAGATACCTAAAATATAAGTAAGATAGTATTTGTCATGTCAAATAATTAACCCTTGCCATCTCTTAGTGTGAAAGCCTTCATGTCAATTTTTTTAATGATGCATTCTTACACCTTTCTTACGTGTCTTAAGTCTTCTACGCAATTACTAAATGGTCATTATTTTTGACATTATAAATACAAAGTAACCAATTTAGAAAAATGGCTTTTGATTTCTTATCTCCGGAAAGTGGGATACTCCACTTTAACTTCGCCACTTATTCGAGTTTGTCGAGGTAACAATACACATTTCACGGCTATCTCGCAGAAGAACATTCAAGTAGCTTTCCATAAATATATAATCCACTTTATGTTCCCTTTAAGTGTTTTTTTATGATAATCCTCGCTGCTCCGCCAGATAATTTCTCATTCATGGCCCAAATCGAGGTTTAGTCGGAGGCTAATAAATCATGGAATTCTCTATTTATTGTGTCTTTTTGTTGTTCGTTCTTGTTAGTTGTGCGATTGTTTGGGGGCGTGAGGCTTGTATTGACTACAATAAAAGTCTGCAAAGTTTGTGTTTTATTGGAAAAAAGTATTTGTTGTTGAAGAAGAACCACAAGCAACAGGCTTGGTTAAGTCTTTTTCAGCAAAAAGTACTCTTTATAGGATATAAGTAGGAATAATTATATATTAATAGAGCATTTACACTAACTGACACTTAAACGTCACCCATGGACCTAATTCATCAAACTCAGAATGGATTAAACTCCTACTTCAAATTGATCCCAAATGCTTGCCACGCCTGAGGATTATAACGGCGTTGGTAATACCTGCCCGGTTGAACTAAGCAACTTCAACATCTGTTAACCCCAATGATATGCGAAATATAAGAATTTGACCAATAATGGACCATGTCGATAAGTATTCGCCGCCGTAAATTAATTCGAAAAGGATTTTATCAGAATCGTATTTAGGTATATGGGATGAAGTCCAAATTACGCATTACAATAACGCAAAGCGCCAATTTGATTTGAAATACACGCTCATTTCCAGGTACGAAAATGTTATGCAATGGAACTCCATTGTAGCTCCGTGGTTTAGTATCGTGGAATTTATAATTGGACAAATATTACGAGTATATCATTCTAATTTGAATTCGCCACAGTAGCTTTGTCTCAACAATGAATGTTGTGTTTACCGAAATTTATGAACGTGTTGTATTATTTTGATATATTGGTCGCCACGACGAGTTGGGTCACTAAAATGACTTATTTTCATGCTTATTAAAATGCTTTATTATGACTTAGTTATATGTGATGAATCTACTGCTTGACAAATGGCGACAAATGGAGAAGAAAAAGAAATTCGTCAAAATGTAGTTTGACGTGTCAAAATGTAGTAAATAGCGACAAATGAAGAAGAAAAATAAACACGTCACAAAAGTGTGTGACAACCTATGTTACTCATAAAGATTAAGATTGACCGTCCAATTCAAATTCCGTCGCAAATTGCTTGTAAACAATTCCTACATGGAAGAAATGGGTGTGGTTTCACCATACATCCAAAGTTGCATTATAAAGACGTCTAGAATGAATATAAAATGTTCACAAGATTTGCACTCGGACAGAGGCCGACAATATTGGACATGCATTGTATCTGGACGATATTTAATTTCCGTCCAGCTGGACGATGTCCCACTAAATGACAACTCATTGGTTATTATGATTGTATTTCCCGTATTATCTGACTACAGAAAGATCTTCTCAGAAAATAAAAAGAATTTGGGTCATGTATCACGTAGTTCAAAAGATGATAGGTAGTTTTTTTTTTTGGAATCTTCTTGCTCGCTCGCATCGCTTCTTGTGTGTGACTGGTAACCATATCTATCCACCCATATTTTTAAGTAACAACAACAATAACAAAAAAGCTGCTAAAAGAAATCTCTTTTTAAGTATTTCACGATAAACAACTGTTACACATTTTATAAAAAATATATTCATTACGATCCAATAGTTACAGCCCTGGGATAAAAAGACGAATTGACAAAGGAGTATTAAATCTTATAGGGTCCTGTTATCAGAACCCGAAATAACTGTACTATAAATAAAAAACCCACCTGCAAAAAAAATTGCCATTACTGACACTCGGAAGATTAAGAAGAATCGATTGACATATGACTCATGAAAATAGGCCCATGCAATTGGTCTCCAGAGTACCGCAAAAACATACATAGATACATAGACTACATAGATAAACAACATATGTACATAGATAAAAATCTTTTCAAAAATGTTTTTTTATGAAATTAAAAATTGGAGGGCTTTGTTGTCCAGTTCCTTTGCATGTTACCAGCGATGATATTGACAGGGTCCGTTAGTTTAATCAATATGTCTGGCTTGTTCACCTTTCTGATGTCGAAAAAGATTTCTATAGGAATTCTAAAAAAATGGTTCAATTTCAAACTTTTTACCGCAGATTTTTCATGTCTTTGCAACCAAAGGTTTTTATTTATTTATATTTTTCTTATTCTCCAGATACTGTACAAGTCCATACAATGATATAAATTCATTTAAATTGAAATTTCCAGGAAGTAGAATCTTTATTCCGTTTACCAAGAATAACATTTTCTTTCATTTCTATCACCACGCCTTTTTCTACTGAAACTACAGATTTTAAAATACAAGTCAGTTCAGTATGAACCTTTTTGATTATTACAAAAGCTTACATACCTTTATACATTACAATACCTTTTTGATTATTACAAAAGCTTAATTTACAAAAGCTCACTCGCTACTTTTACCTCGTATGTAAACTGCCAATACTGACAGGTGTTCGTTCGTCGAACAAGATACCTCGCAGTTTTATTTATTCCCTTGTCAAAGGCAGGGGAATGCTCCTGGCGTTTTTCGCTTATTTCTTCCCGGTCTCCTGTCAATAGAATATAATGTATGCAAAATAATATGCGGAATGAAGATGAAAATGTTTTTGTTTGAAAATGTCCGAGTTTATATTTATTAGATATATGATACA
Organism: Polygonus leo; assembly: GCA_018250455.1. NCBI lineage: Eukaryota > Metazoa > Arthropoda > Insecta > Lepidoptera > Hesperiidae > Polygonus > Polygonus leo. Next base: position 4,604 of record DWNR01002983.1, read on the forward strand.
AAGATATTCAAAGGTGGCGAAAATATAATAAGTCTTGAGTGGTTCTTAATTTGAGGATGATTGTTGATGTCCATGGACGACAGTGACCACGTCACGTCACGGCATGGCAGCAAACCATTGCTACTTATAATAATAATATATTATCTGAATATATTTCCAAATTTTTATGGGCATACAGTCCACCTGATGATAAATGATCATTGCCGTCTATGGACACTTGAAATCAACCTCAGATAAGATTTACTACTCTATTTTGTTTGACCACAGACGCTATTTTGTATCTATTTTGTTTGTCGAAACACATTTTTTATAAATAACTCCTGATACTTACTTACTGTTATATTGCAAAAACCACTAACTCGTTACGTGGTTATGGTACTAAATCTGACGTTGCGTATCTTGATTTTCTTACGTGATTATGTCTTGATTATCTTACGATAACAATCTAAGAAGAATCGATCAATAAGTACGTATACACGCAAGCATAGCTGTAGGCACAGCTAATAAAGAACACTCGAAAAGATTGTTCTAGAAATAGCTAGCACCGTATTTTTTTACTAAACCAATTCAATTCTCAACAAACCGCATCAATCATCATCATCCGTTTTCCCTCCACTAGTGATTGCAAAATCGATTGACAGAAACAAAATTACTGCAAAAACAAAACTGTGTTTTTTGTTAGAACGCTGAAACTAGGGTACGTGAAAGGCCTTTGTCTCTCGCTGAAAGAACGAAATAGTTCTTTTGTTTTCACAAATTTAGGAATAGAAAGAAACCAAGGTTGTGTTATAAATATCTTAGTTGCCGCTGTGTACTTTTTAGCATTTTGTTCGTTTAAACAACAACTGGGTTGGATTATATTTTAATTTAATTTCCTGTAAATACTTAATCTCCGCTTATCTTAAATTTAAAACAATTAAAAAATGACGATGAACATCTGAGTCCTCTGAACTAGCAATGCATCAATAGTCAATCTCAGATACGATTGAATTATACGTGGGGTTGATTACAAATATCCAAAGATGCCAGTGACCATTTACCTCTAGCTCGATCGAAGCCATTTAGAAAATCTATTTAAATTTTACTATTAACAACAAATTTAAAACTTTAATCATGAAATTCAATTGAATTAATAATACACAGAAGTGATAACTTATAACTAACTTCTCTAGTATACAATATTATTAAATGACCCAGTGACAATCACAATCACATATTTTTCGAAACAAAATATAAGAAAAGTCTGCAGCTACAACAAAAAAGTACTAGGCGCCCATAAGTAAGTAATAAAGTAGCCCTCAAGACGTTTCGTTCATTGGAAACCGGCACACGTACCCAAAGTGCGAGCCGGTGCGAACAGATCGGAATGGCGTTTTGTTTAAAACAACCAATGTTGATTTCACAAAATGTCTGATTCAATAAAACCAACAATAACATGGGTGTACAGAAATGATTTTATAAACGTGAATTTGATTGAATACGACAAGTGAATTAGACACAACATTTTCATATTATTAATATTTAGGTTATGTTTCCTTGTAGTAAACCATGTAGTATATACATGGTTTACTACAAGGAAACAAATATGTCGTTAAAAATAGTATTAATTTAACCATTTTAAATCCGAATTTGAATAATTATACTGATAAAGTGTGAGTAACGATGAATTGATTCTTTTGAAACATAAGTATGTATATAGCGCTCAATATAAATAATATAACATTGAACTATCTATCCGGCCATAAATAATATTCGTTTATTTCATTTTGATTATAGAATACCAATTAATTAAATAAAAATACGTAACAATAAGACAAAATGTGGTAATTTTGTACTAAGTGACATAGACGTAGATGCATGCATTTAATTCAGCTAAATAAGATACGTAAAAGCTTACAAGCATATAAGTGACATTGCGTAACAATCGCATTTGATTGAACAATGTCATCTGATTGAAATCACCGGGAGCACGACTGCCGGTGATTTCAATCAGATGATGACTCAATGATGGAATTTGCTCGGCATTAACCGTCATTATTTCTGTTTTTTATGGGTTTATTCAATGAGATGTATATTGTTGAGAACTACTCGACTGGAGAAATGATTATTATATTGTAAGCGTTTGTTTATGTGTCGATTGAAAAATATTATTTTTTATTTTTTATCATATAACTTTGGGAGAGTTTTATTAAAGGACATTGTCCTCGTTATGAGCTGTCTTGTTTATTCTCTGTAACCGGATTTAGTAGGATAAATTCTTTTTAAAAATAATTTGTCACAGATTTTCGGTCAATATAAAGTTCGTACAGAAACGTATAGCCTTAAGGTATGTTAAAGTAGCAAATAAGCCAGCTGTCCACCTGATGGCCATTGGTCACTGCCGTCAATTTTTAACCAACTCCAAGTGTGATCGAATCACAGTTGACCACAGATATATTGCTATCACTGAGGATTAGGATATTCACCTTCTGTGCAAATATAGTCGACTATTTCAAAACGAAACAGACAAATCGCTTAATGGAGGAATATAATTGATGGTAGCACCTTCCTGGTCGAAGTAACACGAGTTATACCACTAAGAAAAAACTGATACTTTGGTGTCTGTCCGTATATCTGTCGCAGTGCTATACTACTTGAACTCAACTTGTCAACTTGGGTGCTGTCGAAGAAAGTACGAAACTTTAAGGATCGAGTCCAATTCGCACTTAACCGATTTGTCTTTTTGTAGTAAATGAGTGTACTGCCCAACTGATGGTAAGTGGTGACTGCCTGCCATAGACCTTTGTAATTAACCCTAGGTACGCTTGATCTTTCGCTACGATTATTAGTATAGCTAGCAACCCAAATCTAAGTCAAGACTAAACACATCTCCCTGGTCGTACCTCTCCGATCGAAGAACACGACTATACCATCTGTTAACTTTATTTTTCAAAAATTGCCAGTTTATTAAGTTCATAATGTGGAATCCTCCCGTAAATAGCGACTTGCAGTTAACTCTAAGTAACTTTTAAGCGACAATGGCATGTTTGTACAGATCAAAGTTAAGCAATAGAAAAGGCAATATCAAACTGTTTGCTGGAAAACTTTGCCGTTAGGATCCGTACTTCTGAGATTTGGCTTACTCGTATTATGAGTCCTGTTTATGTAGAACATTATACGTAGAAACAATGACAATGTATTGTTTTAAAATACTACTGCTACCAATAATATTCCTGCATCAAGCAATTTTGTGTGAGAGTTTTGGAGAGGCTGGCTGTATTTACACGGAAGGTGAACATCTTAGTCCTCAGGGAAATAATGTGTAAACAATTGATTATATCGTCATTAGAGTTGATTATAAATGAAACTGTGTCCACTTGCCATCAGTTATTTAGAAAGTTGGTTTTCTATTTTATATCATAAGAACACTTTTTTTGTTGTCTTAAGATAGCAAACGAGCATGCAGTCTACCTGATGGTAAGTGGTCACTGCTGCCCATGGACATTAGTGATCGTTCCCGAGTACGAATAAATCGTACTTGAAGTTGACCACAGATGCGTTGCTACTCTTAAGGACTAAGATGTTCGCCTCACATTTAAGTTTAGCCGGCAGCCGCGCCTCTCGAAGCCGAAACACAATAAGTTGCTTCACGGAGGATTATGAGGGTGGCGGTGGTACCACCCCGATCGAACTACATGAGTTCTACCACCTGGCAAAACTTAGACGCATACACTTGTACATGACGTTTACCTTCATCCGACTGACTGACTGGCTTTATTCCATGAAGTAACGCGTCAAAGAATAAACATGCAAGTTTATATCAGAAGCAATGCCCTTTAATCAAACTGTTCCAAAATTATATATTGTAAAATTGAAATAATAATTCAACTTTTGCAAAATGACACGTAAACAAACGCTTATAATAATCACAATAATTTCTTCAGTCGAGTAGTTCTCAACAAAATACATCTCATTGAATAAACCCATGCAAAACAGAAATAATGACAGTTAATGCCGAGAAAATTCCATCATTGAGTGCACGGCTCCCGGTGATTTCAATCAGATGACATTGTTCAATCAAATGCGATTGTTAAGCAATGCCACTTATATGCTTATAAGCTTAAGCGTATCTCATTTCGCTGAATTAAATGTATGCATCTACTACTATGTCAACTTAATACAAAATTCCTCGAATTTGTATTATAAATATTTTTAAATAATTTGAATATTTGGAGGATACACCACTACGTTTTTGTGTTAAAATGTAATTAAATTTAAATAAAAAATATCGTTTTGTTGTATACTTCAATGTACATATTTACTTATTTTTTATAATATAAATATAGCAAACAGCCTACAGTATGCTTGATGACATTTTATAATTGCCGCCCTGGGATCCTTGTTTGGTCGAATAGTTCTTGAGGTTGATCACAGACGAGTTTTCCCTGGGGATAATGTTTTCGGAGGCTAGAACAATTGCATCACAACATTTGGGTGCTACGATGAAGCAAAAGTAATTCGTTATAAAGATAATTAATTGGTACATTGTAATATATATTTTTTTAATTCGTAATTCTTCATCCTTCAATAATTTAATAAACGACTTCCTTACTTACCATTTAATTATATGAGTATTTTACATTGGACAAAATATGCGGGTAGAATATAGAAATATCGCTAACATGCGCCTTCAATGCTTGTCTATAGCAATACCAATACCAATCCTAACTAACTTATGCCATCATTTGGTGGTCATACAGCCAGTCCTCAATCAACAGGCATTGTTCAATCAGTGGCTGTTGAAGCTAGAACTATTGCATCACAGTATTTGCGTGGTACGGTGATGCGATAGTAATTGGTTATGAAGACAATCAAGTGTACCTCGTTAGTGGTACACCGATATGATCTTTTGTTATCGGATTGCGTCATGCGTTTGTTGACTCATAATTAAGGCATCGTATAAATCTAGGCCTATTCTTAAGTCTATGGAGAAAAAGTTAATTGTTTTATAATTCGTTTCGGGGTTTGTATGTCATTTATGTAGTAAATGATAATAATTCTCTATGACGGGACTCTACGGAGGAAATCTAACCATTAAAATAATCATTAGAGTCCAGGCTTCTGAGGTGATGTATTCCCTGACCAACAAAATACGTATTTAGATAAAAATAAAATTGTAAAGTGAATCCGAAATTGAAACGTCCCTTATTTTTATGTAAAAATTGTTCCTGTCCTATTTTACTCGTATCAAAAATGAATTATTCAAGATTAATGTGTAAATTTTACTATTATTTAGTAGCGCCGTTTTTTTTATTTTATTAACCAACATCAAAAAGAAGAGGTTATTAATTCGTCTGTACGATCTTTTTTTTGTATATTTGTTACGCGATTAACTCCGCCAATTCTGAACGGATTTTGATGATTCTTTTTTTGTTAGGTAGGTTTTTTTTATTGAGTAAAGGTAGCAAACGAGCATGCAGTCCACCCGATGGTAAGTGGCCACTGCCGCCTATAGACACCAGTAATCATCCTCAAGTACGATTGAGTCATACCTAAGTTTGATCACAGATGCGTCGCCTCTCCATACCGAAACAAAATAAATTGCTTCACGGAGGATTATAAGGGTCTTGCTACTGACGGGTTTGTTGTACATTTGTTTTCTTAATTATTTGTCCTTGGACTACGAAGATATACCAGACAATTCCGCAATCTGCAAAGAGTAATATGCATTATTCCCGCATAACTTCGTTGTTTATGAACCGATTTGATAATTCTTTTTCCTATGGGTTCAGCATAGTATCGCAAAAAAATTTCATGCTTGACCTGAAACCTTAAAGGTTAATAAGCGAACTCCTTAATATTTTATGGAAAATGCGTAGTTAATAACGTATTCGAAATTCGAAATTTATGATCAAAGAAGTCCAGAAATGAATAAAAGCCAAAAAAGCGAAAAGCTAAGTTGCGATGATGCAGGGGTACTGCCTGTCAAAACTGTAACGCTGTAGTAATTGCCACTTTTATCTGTGGTAATTGCAAATACTTAACAGAAACTATATGACAAGTTTCAAGTCACAATTTTTAGTCTTCTCAGATTTGAGTATACCACTAAAAATAGAAAAATAAAAACTTTTTAACCAAAAATAGATCCGACTTCAAGTTGAACTAAAAAGTGAAAAATAATAATAATTTTAAGTTCATCTTGAAGTTGGTTCTATTTTTAGTTAAAAAAAACAGAACATTCAAGAACATTTCAAGTACCAGGAGTCCAGTAAACCGCACAGTTAGCACAACTGACGTCAGTGCACAATGACAGCAGGAAGCCATATGTAAAACATCCGGCGCGTTTAATTGCGGCATATCGAACTGCTTGTATAATTAATGGACGCAGATAGCAGGAGGTTGCGCGCGCGAAATTTGAAATATGGACCACATGGAGTTACGAGTGTTAGATGTGGCGATTTTATTTAGAAATTTTAGAAGATAATTTTTTAGCTTATCTGATTTTGTGGATATAAGTTAATTTCTACACCGTTATTTATTGTATTGTAGAAATAGCAATAACCTTGCGATCCGCTAAGTGGCAACTGATCACTGCTGCTCATGGACGTTAATAAACAATCTTAATTAAGATTAAAGTTCTACAGGTCGAGTCCAGTTAACCCTTTAAAGTCTAGAAACCCCCATTTCACGATGTACGTACACAATAATAAGCGAATTACTTAAGCTATTAAAAGAAATTTTAACATAATTATGTGTCACTTGGGGTATATTGGGAGACAGAGTAGTTTTGGACCCGAAAAACGTTTTTTTAATCGTACAAAGGTAGCAAACGCATGGTCAGTAGTGTTAATCCCAAGTACGATTAAGTCATACTTGAACTTGATCAATGATGCGTTGCTAACCCTGAGCACTCACCTTGCCTCTTGTATAAGTATAGCCGGCAACCACGCCTCTCCATACCGAAACACAAGAATTGCTTCACGGAGAATGATGAGAGTGGCTGCGGTACCTCACTGGTTGAAACTAGACGAGTTCTATCTGGCAATGGTGCCGTTGTCCTTCTTTTTTTAACGCAAGACAACGTTTAGTATTTCCAAATAATAATATACCCTATCCATAGCTTAGTTGGTTCTAAGTAACAAGTGCATGTGGTAGCCAGAAGAGCTATTGTGAGTGGAGTTATCATTTTTGGCTCCGCTCAGCAACGGTTTGTTAGCGCTAAAGGTTTCCGTCCAACTAACGTTTAGTTTATTGCTGCAATAATATTACACTAGCGCTGTTTCTGCTGTTGGTACAATGTTGTTAATGTATTATGTAATTGTGTATATTCCGTATGTTTTGATTTAACTTTATAATAGTCCATATTATTCTTGATACTTTATTTTTATAATATAGAATAACTTTGGAGTTTATTTTGTAGTAAGTGGACACTGCTGCCAATGGATATCTGTTAGTACGTCTAGAAAAAACATACATACCTAAGTTCGACCGCTGATGTATAGCTATATATTTTGTACACGAGGCAAACATTTAAGTCTCCAGGGGTGGCAAGGCATCTGTCATAAACCCCAGACACAAATAACTATACTTAAGGTTGGTTGCAAATATTCTTGGACATTAGTGACCTCTTATAATTTTGCCAGGTGGTAGAACTCATGTAGTTCGACCGGGGAGGTACCACCGCCACCCTCATAATCCTCCGTGAAG
>DWNR01002984.1:0-12288 GCA_018250455.1 Polygonus leo
TCACCATTGTACAGCCTATAGAATATGCAGAGGGACCCTACGTCCCTCCGAAGGCTCAAGGGTTCAAGTCGATTGGTAATCCTTGGGTCATTGACAGCCCGTACAGCGCGCCTCTGTATGGAGTCAAATGGGGCAAGCTGATACTGAGGCGCCCCTGCCCAGAGATGAGAGCAGTACTCCATGTGGGGCCTCACCTGTGCCTTATAAAGTAGCAGGAGTTGCCCCGCAGTGAAGTACCGCTTCGCCCTGTTCCCTACCCCATTAAGGATTTAGCGTAAAGATGTGTGTGTGTGCGTTAATATAAGAAACAGAAATTTGGGGTTTGTAAATTTTCCTGGTAATTTATCCAATTTTTCTCAATTTCCAAAAAAATATCTGAATCGGTCGAGCCGTTCTTAAGTTTTGCGCTTAGCAAAACATTTATCGATTCATTTTTATTTGTATAGATTTCCTATATTTAATGCAATTTATTCGTAGAACTTTATTATTATATCTTTTTATGAGGATTTTTTATTAAAGTTACGCTATGTATGCATCTAAAGAAAAGGTTTTTATCTCTCGACGACGACGACGATCTCAGTCTCGTAAAAAAGTTATTTGGGTCGTTTTTGCTCATGTATATTTATTTTAAATGGCTCACAATACCAACTTAAAATATAAAATTCCTTTTTTTCCTACACTGATTAAACTTCGAAAGAATATGTCGGCCTTCTGCCGGCTAAAACCTCACAGTGTTGAACGGTGTGAACGAAGTCCTAGAACGGACTCCAGATGAAAGAAGTCCTAGGGGACTTCCAGTTTTGCCTCAGGTAGTTCGACCGGGGAGGTACCACAGTCCCCCTCATAATTCTCCGTGAAGCAATTTACTGTGTTTCGGTTTCAAGAGGCTTGGTTGCCATTTATACTTAAATGCTAGACGAACATCTTAGTCCTCAATGGTAGCAACGCGTCTGTGGTCAACCTCAAGTACGATTTAATCGTACTAGGGGATGATCACTAATGTCCATGGGCTGCGGTGATTTACCATCAGGTGGACTGCATGCTCGTTTGCTACTTTAAGACTTGAAAAAACGGGATGCGCTTTCGCATTTTTTCACAAACCCAACAGTGCAGTCTTAGAGTACTTCAGTTTTTGGAATGAAGTTAGAACTACTCCACTCCATCTTCTTTGTGGAATGCGCGGGAATACACGCCACTTCGTTGACTTTTATTTTCGTGGCCTTGGCTGTAGGGATTGAAGGAAAGCGTTTTAGACTTTCTAGTTACGCTCTTCAGACGTGCCTTAGATTGAAAAATCAGATAAACCTGTCAGAAAAACCAAAAATCTCTAAAGAAAGCCTTTTTGTAAAGGCGTTCTTTAAGCAAAGTATAGGGATCCTTCTTAACAATAGTACCTTGAGACAACGAAGTACAACTCTGCTTCAATTCGATATATGGTTCGTAGCTGACCCCACGTAACTGTGTTTAAATTCTCAAATCTCCGAAACTTCTTTACCTATTTTTATTTTGAAGTTTTTACACAACGTTGTACTCATATAAGAACATGTTTTTATACAATGAGAAGACTCAATTGAGTCTCTTAATGTCCGAAAATCCAGTGTTACGATATTCGTCCACTACAATTCACAAAACTAATCAACCGATTTTAATGGAATTTTGCACATACATAGTTACATACATGTATGTATCTTGATCGAACTTGAGAGATAATATACTTAACGGCCATATTAATAAAGTGAACTCAAGATTGCGATCAATCTTGAGTGCGGTTTATGTATTAGATAAAATACTTTAAGGCACACTCTAGTGCGCCTTAAAGTGGCGGGTGACATTATTAAGGCGGGACGATGTCTGTCCAGCCCCACTGGTGACTTTATAAGCCCTCCCCTAGTCTCTCGATAGGAACAATAAGACACTACTCTCATATGAATATATAACTATATGTATTTTCCGGACTGAATGAATGAAAATGAATAGTATGAGGTGTGGACTCCACAGCAAAAGTGTGACAATGATAACAATTTAAAAACAAAAAATGAAAACGTTCGAGATTTTTTCTCAATACATTTAATACACTTTATGGTGTTGAAATCTATTCCAAAGAACAGACAGACGTGGGCCGAAGACGATCGTTATATCTATATATAACTCTTTCGAACAATTTTCAATTGTATTGCATTAGTCATAAAGATTATAATAAATGCCGTATCATCATAAAGTGGCTGTTAATATACATATTTCGATGTGTCAATTCTGTCTGGCGTCTATTGAATCTAAACTAGTCAAGTTGAAGGCCGCCCGCTTACGACCGGAAGCCTACTTCGTATGCATATTGGGCCATATCTGACTCTATAAATAAAAGTCAACAAACTCTTAAGGACAATGTTAGCGGAGCCAATGTGGCGTGGATTTTAAATAAGATAACGTGTAGAACCAAGTAGTATCCGCCAATGAGGTATGGATTTTAAAACGATTATTTAGAACTAAATAGTGTTCTAACTAATATAAAATCCAAGTGCTGCAACTCAGTTCTTCACATTTTAACCAGAAAAAATACCTGTCCCAATTTATTATAAATTCGAAGTAGATAACAGGACAATAATTATCATAATATCTCATCATCATATTTTAAAGGGCATTACGCAGGCGGAGGAGTATGAAATTTAAGCTTATATGGAGAAGAAGTACAGAAAGCTAATATTTTTATAAATATTGCACTATAAATACATTATTTTTAATAAAAAAGACATTACCCACACTATCGTACATCTGTTGTATCGTAAAATCTGTTGACAACCTGACAAGAGATTATTATCTGTCACTCAATGTCAACTATAATCGTTGCCATACTTAGAGTTTGTTTATTCAATAAGATATTATGCAAAAAACTATTTTCTTTACTTCAGCCTTAATTGATTTCTTATTTTATTATTGATTGAGTTCTTATTATGCTCGAATTTCGAGCACGGAGATCTCTAGTTTGTGTAATACCGCAAGCTAAATTTACCTGCTCACATATAAAAATAACTTCAAATTAACCTGTTAAAATTCCTAGTCGGAATTCACAACAATAGGTTCAATTAAGCTCCATCCAATATGTAAATTTCTTACTGTGTCTGGAGTTTTATAAAAATGAATGCAATCGGCTTCATCTTGTTTATAATTCTTATGCTAATGTCTTTTGTGCTTTCGGAATAAAATTCTGAGGTTGTCTGAGGTTGACCACGGGTTTGGGGAAAGTCTTTGTAATATTGTCTAAGAGATCAAATTTTAATACAATAAGATTGTAAATACACGTGATATGTAAAGCCGGTGCTAGCAGAGCGATTACCATACCGGTCTACCGGGCAGAAGGTCCCGGGTTTGATTCCCGGCCAGACAGAAATTTTGAGTGATGAATTTGGATTTCTGTTCTGGGTCTGGGTGTTTGTTTATTAATCTTGTGTGTGTCTATGGCACGCATAGTGTGGGGTTATGAGTGTAGAAAGTGTTAAGTGTTGAGTAAAACTGGTGTTAAATAATTAAATATATTTTTTTTAGATAAAGAGGAAAGTGGTACAATTTTTAGCGTTCCGTACTTAATAGGACCCTACTATTAAGCTGTCCGTCCATCAGTCAGGCCTCGACCTAGGACAATTCGCACTTGTCCAGCGCCGTGGACTATGGCCTAAATCTTTCTCATTGTAAGAAGAGACCCGTGCCCAGCAGTGGGCCAATAATGGGTATGATGATGATGACGAATAGGGTCCTGTTGGTACACTAAAAACGTTCAAGCAATACACCTGATTCCAAGTGCAAAATTCTAAATCACTGTGGTAGTGACGTGGACTATCTAATTTGTCCCAAAAAGTCGTACTACCAGTCATAGACCTGTCTCAAAGCATCATTGCATCAAATATCTTATGGGAAGACACAAGACCCTTTACAGCATTTCAATATAACAGAAATAGCGCATCGGAAGCGAGATTAAAAATCAATTTTTGTTGGAATTTCAATAAAACTTTATTAAATTTACACTTGAACTAACTTTAACATGAATTGAAGGCAATAAGCATTTTATTTATCTACTATTAAGCGAGTGCGAGTGCGAGTGCGAGCGAGACTAGGCACATTGGAAATCATATAGAGAATTTATCTAAAACCAATATTTAATAAATAATAGTGCAAATTTAAATTGCATATCAATTTCGCTATCGTGATTGATTAAAGACGGTCATAGTAGAGTAAAATGTGCGTTAAGGAAGCAAACGAGCATGCAGTCCACCTGATGGTAAGTGGTCACTGCCGGACACAAGTTATCATCCCCGAGTACTATTAAATCGTCCTTGAGGTAGACCACACAAGCGTTGCTACCGTTAAGGACTAATATGTTCGCCTCGCATTCAAGTATAGCCGACAACCACGCCTCTGCAAGCCTAAACACAATAAATTGCTTCACGGAGGATTATGAGGGTGGTGGTGGTACCTCCCCGGTCGTGATACATGAGTTCTACCACCTGGCAAACTTTTGTTAAAAAATAAAATTTAAATAAATTATATTTAACAAAAATTAATAAAGGTAGTTTATAGTATTTTAATTAATATGTGTCAAATATTTTTCTGCTTTCCTTTCAGTAGTTGCTGGTTGGTTACATATTATGGTAAATTTTAGTTCAGATTTTCATGTAGAGATTTTCACAGAAATCCCTTGACCTGACCACCAAATTTTGATGAATTCTTATAACATTCTACATTAGAAACGCGCAAAACGCAATGCTATATTCACTTATAGGGAAAATACAATATCTATATCTATACATACAAGCTAAAGAGGGTCGAAACTTGAAAGTCTGTACATGAAAGATATTCGAAAAATCGATAACATAACACGTTCGAACAGATATAGATTTTTTTGTCTGTTTGTCTGTTTATTTGGCCGCGCAACACGTGAAAACGACTGAACGGATTTTGACGCAGGGTTGTAGGCTTTCAACCTCTAAAAGGGGGGGGGGGGCGTAGCCACTACTCTCAATTGAGTTAAGCTGCCGGCAGACCGAATTCCACACGTGCGGAGCCGCGAGCACAGCTAGTAAACTAATTGAAAATACAAAAGGCAGTTTATTTGACATTCGATATTTGTCTAAACTTAGATAGAAAACTTAGTAGCGAATACAATACGATGTACAAAGTCATCCGAACAAAACAATTGCCAGTTATATTTTATTTGGCGATCCGTCTGTTTGTTACGTAGACAGAAATTCGAAGTAGTTTTATGACTTATATTATAAGTTATATTATAGCTGTCGTCGACAGAATGAGGCACAGATTACATTTAAATCAAAACGAATTCCTTTTGAAAACCTCATGAAATTATCATAACCGTAAAAAACAATTTGTTGTAACGATGTCGTTTAAACCGATGCAAATTTAAACATTAGATTGAGAATTTTTTTTGGTGTTGATTCTATAATATTTTATTCTATATATTACGTACATCTTACGGATTCTCTTATCATAACCCATTATTGTCCCACTGCTGGGCACGGACTCCTCTCACAATGAGATGAATTAAGACCATTTTTTCGCAAATTGGCACTTTAGACACCCTTGAACTTTTCAATTATCCTCTAAGCGTGCAGATTTACTTACGATGCTTAAAGTTATAAAAAAAAATCCAAAAATTATAAAAGTGTTAAAAAAATTATAAAATTAAAATAAGCACGTTATTTACAAAATGCCTGGGAATTAAAACCATTTGCCGGCGTGAGACGTCAGATTTATAGTATACATGGACAGAAACATTAATCAGTTTTTAGAAATATAGATTATAGCTTAGTAGTATACTGCTAGATACTTTTACACTTGGTTTATGGAGATGAAACTTAAAGAAAGAATAGAGATGTTCATTTACAATGGTGTACGCATAAAAACAATCATTTATTTACTTTTCGCTGAGAGAAGTAACGGGAAAGAAATATACTCTTAAGAAATTGAAATAAAGAAAAGTCCCAAAGCTAGGTGATGTTCACCAAATTATACTTGACCAAATGCGTGAACTAGGAACTCAATCCTTCTCATATAAAAAGGAAATTCGTGCTCAGTATTGTGACGATGTAAGCTGGTGATGTAGATAATGATAAATCACCTTTCCTTATTGCCATTGAGCATTATCTGGCTTTGAGATGTTTAGTACTTATCAACTTATAACAATAAGGCTGGACAAAGACATTTCTTCTCACTTGTAACAGTAAAACTCATCAACTGCAAACGAAAATCATTATTTGATAGAAACAAATGTTGATGCTTACGTGTCATATTTGTGTAACGCTATATCCAGTTATGTTTGCAGAGAAACTTATTGTTTACTTGGGAATATTTTATCTTCTCGTGGATGTTGCACCGAGAATCCTTACTTAGTTTGTTACATCTTTAAAGATATCCATGTCTAAAAAGTTTTAACTTTTACTGGAATACACGTAACTAAGTGATGAAGTAACTTCATGTAACCACATGAAGTTACTTCATCTATACTTAGCTAGCTAGCTATACTTACATACGAGGCGAATATTTTGTAGCATCGTATTTTGACCACAAAAAATACAAATAAAAGTGTTAAATGTGTTAAAAAATTAACATTTTTTTAATTTGTATCGGTGGTCCACTGTTTAAAAATAAATCGATAATAATCGAAAAAATCTAAAACTAATCCAATATAGGTTAGGCTAGCCCTAAGGACTAAAAGTAAACGGGACCTAGCATTGAATGTACGTGTAGACTTGTGTATTAGTATTACAATGAAGCACAGCACTTCCATTTTTTTATTGTGTAAAGATAGCAAAAGAGCATGCAGTCCATCTGGCGGTAACTGGTCACTGCCCCCCATGGACATTAGTAGTCATCCCCAAGTAACATTGACCCAAAGTTGGACCACAAATGCGTTAGAACTCTCCAAACCGAAACACAATAAATTGCTTCACGGAGGATTATGAGGGTGGCGTTGGTACCTCCCCGGTTGAACTATATTTAATCAAAAGACTGGCAAAATTTAATCAAAAGACTATACCACCATAAAACCTTTCTGTTAAATAAAAATTCGTGACAAATCATTGGAAGCCCGATCCGGTAGTGGATTAAGAAAAAATATTGAAAGTGACAATTTGTAAGCGCTCCCGTGGGCGTAGGCGAAATAGATTTCGTTTCAAATACGACAGGGGTCTCGGAAGTTGCAAATATTTGCGTTACTGAAGAAAAAAGTTGGGATGATATGTTATATAGAAGTTGCTATAGATATAAGAAAAGTTGGGATGATATGTTATATAGAAGTTACTATAGATATGTGACCTCCATAATAAATTGCGGTTGAAATTGTTCTTTTTGATGTCAAGTTGGCGTCACTCCTTTTTAGGGTTCCGTATTTTAAGGGTGTCAATTGAACCCTATTGACTTATCTCTTCCTTCGTTCTTCCGTCTGTCACAGCATCATATGTTAGAAGAGATTTTTACAGGACAGGAAGAATTTACCTGTATACCAACCGTAGTAATGTAGTGTTTTACCAACCAATAAACACTCGTAAAACACTCGTAACTGACAAAAATGTGTATTGTAATAGCAGCCATAATAACAAATAATAAAAACAAATTATGAAATAAGTTTAAAAAATATCGTTGATTACTATCATCTGGTCGTCACTACGCCAATTGCTTATAACGCCATCAGGTAGGGAACCCTTCCTATGCGAATCCGTTTCACACGTGATTCCAAAGAATAGATTTCTGTAATTATATATAGTCAAACCGGCTTAAATATGTTTTTGCATATATAGTGGTGTATATAAACACTGTGAGTAAGATCAAAATGAACTGGTTTGCGATGTCACGTAGAGTACGTCAAAACGCATGAAAGTATCGTCAGGCGCGACATGTTATGCCATTTTATTTATAAATATTTTCTTGCATATTCATTTACTGGTAAGAAAATTAAATGCATAACTTTACAGGAATGGAGAGGGGAAGAGATTTTTTGTAGAGACGAAGCTTTAAACAATATCTGAACGAATTATCGTTCACATTAATGGTATATCAGATGAAAGTAAGAGCAAATGTCTGTAGTTGATGAAATTATTGATAAAAATTACCTTTGTTTCATATTTAGTTTATGCTAACCTAACTGTACACCACTCCATGCAGAAAATTATCCAAGCTAATTTTACTATACTTAGTTAATTGACCAAGGACCGTAACGTTTATTTAATTTGATAAATTGTAATACCAAATTGCTTAATATAACTATGTACGTCTGTTCAGTACATAGTTTTATACATGATCTATCTAGAAATTGCAGCAAAAATACGCCAACTCTTGCTACAATTTTTGAATGGAACGTTCACTTGTGAAGAGGAAAGTACACAAAGAAATCGAAAAAGTGTTTTACAAGTTGCTCTCCGAAATTCCTTTTGCAAGAATTGTATGGTTCACGAGATCAGTTACTGCGGGCTTTTGCATTTGTTTTTTTATCGTATAAAGCTAGCAAACGAGCATGCAGTCCACTTTATGGTCACTTACCATGAAGTGGACTGCACGCTCGTCACTGCCGCCCATGGACGTCAGTAATCATCCCCAAGTATAATTAAATCATTTACCTAAGTTTGATAACAGATGCGTTGCTACCTCTGAGGACTAAGGAGCCTCGTGTATGAGTGTAGCCGGGACGCTTCTCCAAACCACTACATAATTGCATCACGGAGGATTACGGCGGGTGGCGGTGGTCCCTCCCTGGTAAAACCAAATGAGTTCTACCACCTAGAGCAGCTATATTGCAGTTATATTTTTAGTTTTTTCTATGAGTAATGTTAATCTCTTGCATATAGGGTTCCGTGCCATCAGATGGCGTTATTATTATTTGAAATTTAGATTCATACGTAGTTTCTAGCGTAACATTAAAAAAATATTTGTATAAATAAGTTTTAGAAATTTTAATATGTATTATCTCAGCATTAACAGGTACTAAACATACAAACAAGAATGGCTAAAAACGTCGAAAATTAGAATTACGTTTCTTGTTTGGAAGTCCCCGGTTACTTGAAACTTTTATTATTTGTGATGTTTGTTGTTGAACCCAAGTGTTATCAGATACGTAATCTATACTAATATTATAAATGTGTAAGTTTGCTTATTACGCTTTCACGTCAAAACTACTGAACCAATTATAATGAAATTTTGTACACAAATAGTGTGACATAGGATTGTTTGAATCGTCAAAAATAGGCATTGGACCTCTCCAATGCCTATTTTAAATAAATATTTATGTTAGAATACATTTCGACCGACGATGCAAAAAATATGATTTCCCGTAGCAAAGTTTTCTGGTCTTCACGGAATGCGGTTTAAGTTATGCTATTGATCATATTTACGTAAATATTTTAATTATACCAATAAATTTTATTGTTTGCATTATTTGTAAAATTGTTCTCTTGGAACTGACTGAAATTATTTCAGTATGAAACTTCGGGAATGTTCAATTCCAGTTAAGGTATTTCGCATTTCGGAAATAAGTGAATGAATTATTGTGCTTTAATTTATGTTGCATCTAAATACCAACAAGGCATTTAGGAAAAGTGTGCGATACTTCAAATAATTAACAAAGTAATTACAATTAGGACAGCCTTTTCAATAATTAATCTTATGTCTCTAACATATCAAGGTAATGCGATCTCGCGTAAATTGTCGCTCGAGGAAAGATTCGGTGCTACGCCGGAATCAACGTATTTACGAGTATTAATCACTTTTATTAGCTTCACCTGTATGTTTGTGGGTTTGTAACTCTCCTTTGGGCTAAGAGGAACTTATTTTTACCAAATTTTATCAATAAATCGAACTAAAAAGTGTAAATATGGAAAATAAATATAGTTAAAAAAAAAAAAACTAAAAAACACGCTTTTGAAGCACATCGAACAACCAGAGAAACAGTAATGTGTTGATAATGAATTTGTATTTCAACATTGTAAAGATATCTCTTAGTTCGCGGGGGAGACCCGTGTCCAGATAAATTAAGGGCAGGTTCGCACTGTGGAATGTAACTGACTAATTTTTATTTAAATATTTTTATGCAGTAAACGGAATGTCATATTACAGGCACTTTGAATAAAATTGGAATGAGCCTTCGCGCATCAATTTCACCAAACTGCGGCATTTTTTTCGAAATTGCTGAGCGACATACAGCTCCATATTGTACAATATACTCATGCGAATAAGAACTACGCATCTCGCCGACTCAAACAAAAAAACAATACATATTTTATATATTTTAGCGGTCTATTAAATTGTAGTTACGTGTATTGTGTAAAGCGCAATTGATCTCAAGTGTTACATAATGGCGGCAATAAAATCGGCAGTTTTTTTCGCAGTGCGGGCTAGCCCTAATGGTCGTAATAAAACGTACCTACAAATTTATTACATTTCCCTTCACAATGGCAGTACGTTGAAAGCTTTACATAAACGTACCCTCAGTAACTTGTCACGAGTACAATGTAGGAGTAATGTGAAAAAGATGAGCTCACTTTACATTTCGTCGGGCGCCAGAAAGATTTATATTGGAGACGCTTCTTTAATTGTAATGTGTTTTGTATCTTATAAATGTTCTCATATAAAACGTGCTGGAATAGAACAGCTTTTTTGATGAGTAACGTTTCGTGCGGTGGGAATACAGCTCTTCAGAGTTTTGAAGTAAGACTGAGTTGTATTAGTGTGATGGTGGCCATGGTATACGAGTATTTTTTCTTATCGTTCAAAGGTAGCAAACGGGCATTGGTCCACCTGATGGTATGTAGTCAAGGCCGTCCATGGACATTAGTAATCATCCCTGAGTACGATTGAATAGTACCTGAGGTTGACCAAAGATGACAGAAACAGATTTCGTTCATACACTCTGTTTAATAAGTGGGTCATAAAAATCATCTCAGCGCAATTAAACTCAAATTACTAATAAACCACGGTAGCGCTTCATAAATGGGTGTGGCGGACCACCGCCACATGCGGTACCAACCGCATCGGAAAAATCATAAGCTGGTACCGTACCTCTTGAACATCATATCCTTTACGAGAAAAATTCCAGCCAATAAACGCCAGGCGGTAAAACTCATGAAGTTCGACCGGGGAAGTACGTACCATCGCCACTAATCCTCCGCGAAGTTATTTTTGTGTTTCGGTTTATAGAGGCGTGGTTGCCGGCTATGCTAATACATCTTATTCCTCAGGGGTAGCAACGCATCTGTGATACTTGGTAGCCGTGACCACTTACAATCAGGTGGATTGCATCCTCGTTTGTTATCTTTATAGATTAAAAAGGCGTAAATATTTTAGAGTAAATAGAGAACTGCATCCAAGAGGGATGGAATTTAAGTGACCTCCTTTCCGAGTAATCCGGAAAGAACCATATTGGTGCTATTTAAGGCCACCACAGAGCCAACGCTCGTAAACATAAGACTGACGGCAATGTTCTTACCTGGAATCTCGCTTCACAAAGAACAAAGCCCTGCCCCAATTACTGGAGCTTAAGTTAGGCGTTTGTTAGACATAATCTCTTAAAATCCTGCAGAAAACGCCGAGTGATTTCAGTGCTAACAAGATTAAATACCACGTTTGAAAATGAGGTATACGTATAAAAGTAACTTAACTTTTTTTTAGTTTGAACCGTAAATTCTGGTTAACGCGGGACGCCTGGCAGATGTGAAAAATAAAATATAGTTTGTAAAAATAATTTTCATGATAAGTTTATTTTAATTACATCCATCCTTCTCATCATCCATGTCATCCATCTCAATAGCACACCCATCATATCAGCACAGTCATCACAGTAACAAGCAACACGAGCATATCAGGGTGTTGGGTGGTAGAACTCATGTAGTTCGACCGGGAAGGTACCAACGCTGCCCTCCTTAATCCTCCGGAATCTCTTAAAATCCTGCAGAAAACGCCGAGTGATTTCAGTGCTAACAAGATTAATTACCACGTTTGGAAGTGACGTATACGTGTAGAAGTAACTTTTTTTTTTTTTTGACATCGTTTTATAGTGAATTCTGATATTTATACGATTTACGTTACGTATAGAGAGAGAAAGAGAGTTCAGAAACTCAAAATTTTTTTAATAAATCTTTATTTTTTAATTAATCTTTTCTGTAAACTTTCTTAAGTGTTAAAACATATATTTATTTCCTATCTGTGTAATCCTCTTTTAGCTTATTATAAATTTATTTACATAGTTTGTATTACATATCATGTATCGCTGTTGGATTACCTAATAAATAAAAAATA
>DWNR01002985.1:0-12288 GCA_018250455.1 Polygonus leo
GCTTATATTAAAAATTATTTTTTTACTTTTTAGTTTGATATGCTCTAAAAGCGTGTTTTTTTAGTTTTTTTAAACTACATTTTTTCAAAGTGAAGTTATTATTATACTAGTAATTTTAACAAAACAAAATAATTTAACGGTTAACTAGAATTAAATCAAAATACAAAGGTATTATATTTGCCTGAGAAATTACTTTACTTTTCAATTTCTTGAACCAACATTGCATACATCTCTTAGTTTCAAAATGGAATAATAGTACAAACCTACTAAAAAACAACCATTACGCAACTAAAAGATGTATATACACAAAATGGCGACAAAAGCTAATATTAAATAAGAGAATGGAACAAAAATAAATAAAGAGGCAAAGAAAATAATCCCTTTACCGAACCAAATGCCTCAACAAAGCCCTTTGAAAAATCCATTTCACTTAAAAACAAGGGAATAAATTGATTTAATGTAACCAAAAATTGTAAAACATTACTCGGGATGTTAAAAGCAACGATGCTTACCCCAGAGAGTCGAGTAATCATAAAAAGGAGTCTCATCTCAACCATTTTCCTGCAAATATTATTTCATATTTTCTTCGCTTAGCTCCTTTGTTTTGCATCTATGTTGCGTTTGTTTGCTAGATTCTGTTAATTTGTTTTTAATGAAATTAGTAACAAATAACAAGGTAGGATTGATCAAACGGAACAATAACATCTTACCATGAACATTTTTAATAAATTCCAAACACATTGAGACCCCCCGCTCAAGTTCAGGACAAACACGTTACTGACCTTTAGGACTAAGTTAAAATGTGTCATGTTATCTATCTTTCCATACATTTAAAAATTTAACGGAGCAAAAACAAGTGAAAAGCTAATAACAGCTCTGAAGCAAAAATAAAGTGTCTTAAATGGTTAATATCAGAATTCTGTTAGCTTCAATAGAAATAGAAAAAAAATGAACATTTAGTTTTGAAATGTAGTAAAATAAGCTATTGCTCATAATATACAAAGTAATAACACAATTTCAGTAAAGGATACGAATAAATTTGTGCATTTTTTTAATCATATTCAACCCGTTATTTTCAATCAAAAACGAAGTATAGGACACTTGTTATTGATCTCAATAGAACGACAGACAATACAAACGGGCACATATATCCTTAACACACATTTAAATTCATTTCTATGTCTGCTTGAGTGGAAATTGGACCCAGGACTCTAAGCGCAGACATGCATAGTAATACATCGTGCCCCACGGTGCATAAATTCAATAGTTCAGTACTTAATGTCAACAAATGATTAGAATAGGTGTCCAAGAAGAACAGAGATACAAGAGATCCATACAATCCTTAAAGGTCTACTCTCTTCGGAATGATATACTTATACGATAATTCAATTCTCAATCTTCGTAAACAAAATGAAAGTAAAAGTAATACAGTTCAGATTTATAGTATTATTTCTTACATATTGCTTGGATATAAATAAATAAGCTGTCACCACTTTAAAAAACAGCGAAAGCACACATTTTATCAATAAATAACAAAATTTTAAACAATTTAATTTCTTTTACGTCCCATTTCTAGTACACTTCTAACGTGACCCAAGTGTCGCTCATCTTAAAGATAACCCTGACGAAATAAGGAAACAAAACAGCCTGAGCTGATCCTATCGGACCCATCGAGCGGGCCTCACGAATGAAACTAACTTTGCCGGCTGTACCACTTACGACCTAATCCAAGCGAAATGGAACTTTAGAGGGATTAGATAAAGTTGTTTTTAGAATGGCTCCAAGCCAATAGCTCCTTGCATCGTTTACATCAGAGATAAGTTGGGATGGAGAGTTTTAGGTCAAAGAGGAACTATGTTTCCTCGTATATTACGTATCGTGAGCACGCTCAAGCTTGAGACTGTTAGAATTACTTATTGAAGCGATAGAATCGCAAGACAGGGTATCGATCATCGATTCAACCGAACGAGTGGATATTGATGTATCGATTTCCAAGTACAATGAGCTCTATTGGTAATTGAATAAGTTATCAAATAGCCATTAACATACAGATGCGTAGAGATTGAATTTGTGACTTTATTCAATATTAATTTGTTTTCGTATTAAGATTACCTTAATTATTACCTTCAATACATATGTAAAAAATGGACTGAAATAAAATTTTATCCATAAGCTCAAATAGCTTCTGCTGTGAGTTGGTGATGATATCGCAGTTTGACTTAACGCATATTGACTTAATGTCAAGATTTCCATATTATAATAATCAATCAATGAAGAATCAATATCAATGAAGTCACATGATGCGTGATGGATTAATGTAAATGGTTTTGTTGGAGTAAGAACTTTCTTCATCAATAAGAAAAAAGTTGGTAATGTTTAAACTTTAATAATAACTAAGAACACTCTCGATTAAGTTACCGAAAATCGATTCACGCAATGGTCTTATTTATAATAAAATCCATGTAAATAAAAGTATAGCAGAAATATTGAAACTTCTAAATCTCTGTAAATCAAATTGTCTTTACTTGAATAAATAATGACCTAGTAACTAACTCTTAACATTTACAAAACAAAACTTAGAATAGAATATTAATTAAAGCACCTCTCAGTGGAATAATCTGAACTACAAAAACTATTCATAGAAAAATAACGTTCAAACAAACGAAAAAAGCCAATTTGAAAAATAACTTTTCTATATTCCGTAGAAGCAAAATTAAGAAATTAAGCAAATTTATCAGGTGGTGAGTTCTACCACATGTAGTTCGACTGGGAAGGTACCATCGACACTTTCATAATCCTCCGTGAAGCAATTTATTGTGTTCCGGTTTAGAGAGGCGTGGTTGGCGGCTATACTTAAACGTGAGGCAAACAATCCCGAAGAGTAGCATCGCATCTATGGTCAACCTCAAGTACGATTTAATCGTACTCAGAGATGCTCACTAATATCAACGGGCGGCAGTGGCAACTTACCATCACTGCATGCTCGCTTTGCTACCTTAAGATGAAAAAAAAAACGTACCTAAGGACCTATCCCATTACAAAACTCCTTCATAATACGACAAAGACAATTCAATTACCATTAAACAAATAAATTATGTACAAAAAAGGACCACGGATTACGAACTTATTCAATTATGCAGATGTAAATGAATACAAACACAATTAGACAAATGTTTCACCACAAACGATTAAAAGGCAAGCGATAAATATTATTGTTCTAAACCTTTTAAAGGTAACTTAATTAGATACGATAAATCTTTACACTTCTGTGTTATAATTTAATCATAATAGCTTGTTTGTTATGTAAATGGCAGACACCTGAAATAATTTAAAACGAACATACGCATGCATGTAAGTACTCACTACAGCCCATGAGAATAGAATTGTGCAACAATCCACAATCCTGTTGTGTCTTGTATAATGATTATCGTCAATGACACCTTTTCGACTGAAACACAAATTGGCTTTAAAGAATTACTACGCGGCAGTGACGGTGGTAACTACCCTAACGAAGCCGATGATTCTATGACTTCTCAAAATAATTCTGACCTCAAAATAAATCTAATCTTTTAATATTGAGAAAAAAATGTAAAGTGCTTAAAAGTTGTTATATTTCAAAGCTATAAAACATGATATTTATTTATTTTAAAGCGGATAAAAAACAGTTAAAAAGTAAATACTTTTCTAACTGATAAAATTTATCAGCTTTGTTGAAATAAAAACTTCGTTTTTCGTCGTTAATGTAACCGGTGCCTAAAAGGGAAATGTATTTTCGTAAGGAAAGCGGATACGATTTGACAAATGAGACTAATTAAGAAATGGCCGGATAACAGTGGCATGAGAACACTTAATTAGGTAATATTCTTTCCTGAACACAAATAAGTTAGTAAATCAAAACTGTAATGGTCTGAATGGCTCTTTTAAGGAATAAGAAATTGTACAGTAATGAAATCTTTTAGCGAATGTTCGGAAAATGTACTAACATTTTCCTTTAAAAGTATTTTGACTAAACTTAATTTGCAATATCGCTAGTATCATCTTTTTATCCCTATCTTTTTAATATATACAGAGTGTTCTAAAATTCAACGATAGCTTGAATAGACCTGCGTAGTTTAGAAAACTGCGTAGTTTAGAACACGCCGTATATTTAAAATTGTATAGCGGTTTGTACAGGTAACTGTAAGATAACTCATAATAATTGCGAAACACAAAATAACATTGTTTTGACACAAAATTGAGGGTAGTTTGTATATAAATATACGCATTACATCACGTATTTAAAAAAAAACTTGTGGTTATACAGTAATTTTTTTGTGGACAAGATTCTTCATACTTAAATGATACCTATTTAAATTTAGTTACACTATCGTAGAGGAATAATGAACCATATTATTAGAACTTAATAAGAGAATGTATAAATAAAGAAAAGCCGTAATGAAAGTTTGTTTTACTAACATTAGTTGAGGTTAGCAAAAGTAGGTTAAATACTTGGCATCGCGTACAGACTTGCCACCGCAAAGGGTCAACTCTGGCTGTAAACTACCACAATACGAAATTTTAAAGAATAGGAAATGTAGTAAAACTACAAATAGACACAACATTTTGAAAGGTACTTTATCGTCAAATCTATCATCCGATTTTTAAGACAACAAGGAAAAACGAGCGATACGCGCAAACAAATAACAATTTCATAGGATGTAAAATAAGATTTAAAGATAACAAATGAATTAAAATCAGATCAAAAATGATTGGAACTGTAAAAATTGAAAAAAAATCATAATATGTTAAATTTTAATTGAAAGCAATAAACTTATATTCGGCAATATCGGTAATAAATATTTAATTTTAACTTACTATTTATATGTTTTTTTTTATAAATCTGGGTTTTAACAAAGATTTAATAAACCAAATCACCCTGTAAATAAAAACGAAAAATCTTCAAATATAACAAGCAATTAATTTAAAAGTACCGTAAGCTACATTTCTAACTCTCAAATGTAGAGTAACAAACTTGAATAACAACAAACATGAGAGTTAGTATAATTGCGAAGCACTCAAGAACTTACCGCTCTCATGAAATACTTTGAGTGTGTAAATATTTGCGGCAATGGTTCTTTTATTAGTTCAACGTTCAAGTACGTTGTTTCGAACTTTGTATTAATAAATAACACCGTTTATTCATAGCCAATCTTGTTCCCTATGTTATAGATACCATGGACAAATACAACGATGTATACAAACTCCTAGACCCAGATCAAAAAAGACATTCATATTTTTAAGTCATCGAAGTCGTATATTTCTTTGATTTAACAGTTAAATTCCACTTCCAATACTTTTATTGGATTTGATTTTATTATTAGTTTGACTTCAATCTATACATAACAAGTAAAAATATTGTATGACAAAAACTGTAAACTTATCATCCACTTTCAAATAGCAGTACGGGGTACAAAAATAATGAACATTAAAAGCCAAAACTATATCCTTTAATATCAGTTCTTGCTTCAGAACAATCGCATAGTTCACGAAGCTACGGATTCCAATAAGTGCTTTCGTTTGAAAGCCGAATGTTTGCGAGGTGCAATATGGCAAGGCGCGGTGTTTGTGTTGCCAAAATTGCCACGTCGATCTTCCTGCTTACTCCAACAGTGCAGACAGATCAGGCCAGCAGACAAATGATCCAATGAGATCATTCTATTAAAACAATATTCAACCAAACAGTTACAAAACAGCGAACTTAAACTCAGTTGGTGCTTTTATAGTCAACCCTGTACAATTTCTGTAAAGAATTGTGCCGATTATTTTATTCGTAGGTCCGTGTACTGAAGACAATTGATTTGTTATTGATTGCAAGCAGGTTTGCTACATCCACACAAAAAACATACATCAAAAACTAAAACTGCAGTGAGATCAACTTTGGGTCTAGGAACTCTGGACGACATACTCAGTTACCCATATTCAGAGTGATTAGAATTATTGTTTTAAGAATATTTCGATTGAATTTAACATTTCACTTAAAACAATATAGGATTTTTTTGTCAAAATTTGGTTATATAATCTGTATTAGACTAATAAATAGTATAATACAGTTAATACAGACCTATGATTCATGCTTTTCTACGATATATTATAGACTCCTGTAGAAAAAGTCACATTTGTTGACACTTAAATTAGACCCTCGCCTTCAGTAAGAACCTTAGTCGACTAAGGTCGAATAATTTTTTATACTGTATCAAAAGTTTAAGTATTAAATTGGTTTCCATATTTTAAAAAGATGTTTCAAATTCCAACAAATTAACAAGTCATATCAAAATAATCTTCCTCAACATTAGAATAATCTTTCTTGTGTATCAATTTGCATGCAATCTGTATCCTCTACAGTATACGGCTTATTTCTACCAAGTATAGGGGCTCCTGGCTAAGATTTCCGTATATCAGACGCTTTATCTCGCTTAAAACTGTGGATTAAATTTGTTTATAATGTATACTTAAGCGAGCGCGTTCCACTTAAAATATTTAAATCTTAGTAGAAGCTTCGCTGGAAAGATTTTGATATTTTCATTATTATATCCGGGGGTATTAAAGAAAATATGAAGAAAATAGTTTAAAATATCTTAATAGTTTAAAATATAATAGTGATAGCCGCTAAGATAGATGAGTACATATTTTTTCTATTTTATGACTGCCTGCATTAAATTTACGTTAAGTTAAATCAATACAAATGTCTCGCTTTGGCTTATTCTGCAGACCAAATATCCGATAGAAGTCTGAAGTCCAATCGCAGTCGATGACTGTACGGAGAAATCGGCCTAGCTTTGATTTGGCAACGCAAACACTGCGCGTTGCCAGTATTGCGACTGCTCACAAACTTACAGTGTTACACGAATCTTCATACTGGTATTGCAGTTACACGGCAATATGTGTTCGTGTTGTTTTGGTGGTATTCTCTTTTAGTACTAACGAACAACTGTTAATAGTTAGTATAAGAATTTGTACAAAATTCACACAACAATCTTTAACTTCCTTGAATTAGGCGTAAAGTATCCATGTTATAATAATAACAAAATATTCTAAAATGTATCTTCGTTTTAAAGTGTTAAAGTACCACAAATAACCTCCAATGTCCTCAATTAAATATTTGCTATGACTACTACAGATATTTTATAGATTTTACGGACCAAATATCGAATAGAAGTTTAAAGTTCAATAACAGTCGACTGGCATTGGACTGAGAAATCGGCCTAGCATTGATTTGGCAACACAAACACGGCGCGCTGCCAGTATTGCGACTGCTCGCAAACTTCCAGTGTTACATGAATCCTCATATTAAAATCGCTCGCAGTTACATGTGTAATATGTAGGATTGCTGTTTTTGGTGGTATCCTTAAATTTTAGTACAAACGTTCAGATATTTCACGGAGAAGCTTTCCTAAAATTAAACTTAAAACACTAAATTTGATGCCCCTTTGAAAATCTCCTAAGTTTCTTGCAATATCTTTCCACCAGAAAATACTAAAATGTCATAAATAGCCTTAAACATCTACAATCAAATATTTGCTTTGACGATGAAAAACGAAACTTTCAATAATAGTCTCGCTTTAGCTTATTCTGCACACCAAATAACCCACAGAAGTCTGAAGTTCAAGCGTATTCGACTATTGGACGTAGAAATCGATCTAGCTTTGATTTTGGCAACACAAACACCACTCGTTGTCAGTATTGCGACCAGTAACCTCATATTGGAACCACTCGCAGTTACATGTACGATTGTTGTTTTTGATGGTATTGCTAGATTATATTTCAAAGATTTGTTACTAATATTAGTACTATTACATATAAAAATCCAAAATACAAATATATCATAAAAAATAATCTTAAAATATCCACTTTCCAACAAAACAAGAAATTTCCAAAATGTCTATTTTATTATCTAGATCTTTACGATTGAGACTATTACGTATTATATATAACACTAAAAAGCCTCAATTAAACATTTGATATGTCAAAGATAAAACCAATCTGGTCGATTCCACGGACCAAATATCGGATATAAGTCTGAAGCTCATCCGCAGTGGATGATTGGACGGAGAAATGAGCCTAGCTTTGATTTTGGCAACACAACCCAGTATTGCGACTCGCAAACTTCCAATGTAACATGACTCCTGATATTGGAATCTCTAGCAGTTACAGTACAATAGGTGCAGCTGTTTTTAACTCCTGACGCAAAAGGACCTACGTTATAAGTTTAACGCGCATATACGTATGATAGTACGTGTTTGTGGTATCGTAGCTCTTAAATAAATGATAGATTTGAAAGCAGATTTTTTAAAGCGATTGTTCTTAGGTATTTTTGAAGAAAATGTGTTGATGTGGCGGTTGTGTCACATGTTATAGCAATCATACTACATACTCACAACGTTTTAACATCATGTTCAACTACAACAATCAAAAACACTTGTTTGGTTTCTTTTTTTCCCGCGACACACACAATAACGACGCTTAGAAGAAAAAAAATTACCAGTGTTACCAAAATTTAAAGGCCCAACTGAATTTTACCCGTTTTAAACGTTTTGTATTCCCATTCAAATGCAGTTATTATTGCATTAGTACAAATAGATTGACAATGTCATCTGAGGATTAAGCGAATTTATGAGCTGTTTTATGGGTCATGACACATGGCTTGATCGTGCTCGTATAACTTATTCACGATACTTGAATTTTAGGTAGAAAAGCGTAGGAATTCAATCGTATTATATATTCAATCGTATCGTATCGGAGTTTGTCGATATTGATAGTGCAATAAATTAACATATGCAGTAGATTGAAGGTTAGTAGGTAGTCCTTCACTCCACTGCGTTTAATATGGCGCATCAATTTAGTGCTCAAGAGCCTCATGCAACAATGTGATCAATCTTAAGTAGGCCTGTAAATACAATCACGCTGTATATACGCAGCATTCCAGTCGCAACGTCAAACCGAAACATACGACGCTATTTGCTACCCAACGTGCATTAGCTATTCTGCCGGCAGCGGATCTGTCACTGGCTTGTGTGATATCCTTAGTGCATTATTATACAGAGTGAGCCAAATCAATTCTTCTTGAGGAAAAATATTAAGTGTTATAATATGTAGGATATTTAAATAGATTCATTCAATTAATTTGGTTTGTGTTACTTTGGAAACTTCGAAAACTAGTAAAATATTGGATTACCAATACTGCATGTCTAAAAAATCTAATTGAACTCCTAGACTCAACATGTCGTTAAAAGAACAGTTATAAATATATAAAAAATTAAAATAGCCTTTGACATTAGCAATAGTAGTAGGTATATTTGTTTAGGTCAAATCATGTACGAGTAATCCGAATAAGAAACATTTGCTCTCTAATCCTATTTTAATGCAATTAGCTATTAAAATTAGCAGTATTTGTAAGTAGTGTTTATTTAGGTCACATCTTGTAATCTGCACAAGAACCTTTTGACCTCTTATCCTTCGGAATAGAAATTCAAGTTAATTCTATTTTCTATACAACGTGCATTAGCTATTCAGCCGGCAGCGGATCTGTCACGCTGCTCGTGGCGTTCAGATGGTGCTTATGTTACATTCTTAGTGCATTATACAGGGTGTGTCAAAATAATTATTAAAAATATTGTCAATATTATTCGTTACTGAGTCGCATTTAGTGAGGCTAGGTGATAGAACTCATGAAGTTCGACCGGGGAGGTACCACTGCCACCCTCATAATCCTCCGTGGAGCAATTTATTGTGTTTCGGTATAGAGAGGCGTGGTTGCCAGCTATACTTAAACGCGAGGCAAAAATCTTAGACCTCAGGGGTAGCAACGCATCTGTGATTAAACTTAGATATGACTCAATCGTACTTGAGGATGTTTACTGATGTCCATGGGCGGCAGTGGCCACTCACCATCAGGTGGACTGCATGCTCGTTTGCTGCCTTTACACAATAAAAAAAAAAAGGTTATAGTTGGTTTAGAAATTTTGAGAAGTAGGACACTTTTATTTACGATTATATATATTTTAAATTTTGCGTTTCTATTAGTTAGCATGAAGTTTCAGAATCTCAAACTTCGTCCATTAGTATGTTATAGCTATCTATTTTTTTTTTCATACTAGTAGTACTGTTTGTTTAGACGAAATATGGTAAGTTAAATTAGAACTTCCTTTTATACATTAATTCTATTTGCTATTTGCTATCCAATGTCCATTAGCTATTCTGCCGACAGCGGATCTATCACCCTGCTCATAGGGTTCAGATGGTGCTTGTGTGATATTCTTAGTACATTGTTATACAGGGTGAGTCAAAACAATTCTCCTCGATGAACAGTACCGTCGAAATATAAAATGTTTACTAAGCCGTTTTAACAGAAAGAATATAAATTTATATGACAGATATTATTCATAAGTGATAAATATAAAAGTGCTTAATTATATTAAGTCTATTGGGTCAATTTCACTAGATTAAAAGTCCCATTCGTAAACAGCAGAAGAAAACTATACAGAAAAAAATGTACTATAAGTCGATTTTTAAGTTAACTTGACTAATATTGATTCTATTGATATTCTTTGGATTGTTGACAGTGTCATGACTAAATTTTGAAGTTAATTTCAATTCGCTCATCTATGTATAATAATTTCTTAAGTGTAGTATGTAATATGTAATATTGTAACGAAATTTAATTTAAAATGCGTAACCATCACGAGTTAAAGATATATTTGCCAGATGGCAGAATTCGTTTAGATCAACCAGGAAGGCACCATCACCGTTCTCATAATAGTCTGTGAAGCTACTTTTACATTTCCCTTTTGAAGAGTTGTTGAGTTGAGTTTGCGGCTGTTGCACACGAGGCAAACATCTTGACCCTCAGGGGTAACGCCTTTGTTGTCAAATGTGCCTCTATTGCCTTTGTTCGAAAACGATTCAACCAGAGATTGATTATTAATATTCTTGAAAGCAATAACACCTTGCCATCAGATGGACTGCACATATCCTATCTTTACACGATAAAAAATCGGCACCGCGTAAAGGCTAAACTAAACCTACATCATATAAAGTTATGATACATAGGTTAAAATCTGCGCTAGACATGTGATGGATACGAGCCGCCAGACCAGACCGTAACTAATGGAGACTGGATTGCAAGTTACGTCATACAGCTTGCAATAGTACCAATATGTTCTTAGTACGGCTTATTGGGGCATTGGGTATGAAAAGTGATACCATTGGTATGAATTTTGGTATTAAGCCTCGATAATCCTGGTACAAAATATAGGGATGAAATAGAAATTCGTAAAATAGTTTTATGTGGTAATAATATTGTTATCAGTAAATCTTACAGTGGGCGATTTATATTATATTGATGGAATAACTTTGAGTTTCACGTGACGTATCAAAGAAAAATGTCCTGGAAAAATAATCGTCTTGATAAAGCTAAAAGTTTAATCAAAATGTGTTTTTGTATAATTATAGTAAAACAATATAAACAAAATACTTTTACACCTATTACTAATAATTTTGATTACTACAAAGGAAGTACTTACCTATGTGCTAAGTACTTTTGAGTAATATAAAACCAAAAACTTCCAAAAGCAAGCAAACCAGCCGTAAAACAGTACAACCAAAATTGTAAAATGAACACAAATAAAACAATACAGCTTTTTCAAGAGTACTTTAAATAAAATATGAAAGCCCTAAGAGAATTACGTAACATTTTCATTTGACCTTATATTCTTTCAATTTGTCACACATTTATCTTAGCTGTATAAACAAAAACCAACATCACACAGGCTGGCAGACGGGAAGCAGACGTGCTATAAAGTCGTGATTACGACGCTGTAACGCAAATCATTAGACGGTAGGGTCCTTAAGGATCACACTGCTTATGAGAAGTAATTATTATGGTTTTTTGACGCTAGCAGAATAGACTTAGAATTATATTAAATTTCTAATATTGACTTATAACGTCTTATGTACATACAACTTAAATAAACAGAGTTACGAATTTTTTTAATTGAATTCATTCTGAACTTAGCAGAAAAGAAAATTTCAGCATAAGAATATGAATAGCAGGGATCATCTAACAAAAACTTAAAACTTATAAAATATTAATTACATTTACTAACCACAGAGATGTTAAGATATAATACAAAGGAAAAAAGGACCTGAATTCAAGCAAGTCATACGTGAAAACAGTCCAAGAAAAATTGTAGATATAACAGTAATAAAATAATATGCTTACACAAGAGTACTTTAAATGAAATATGAAAGCCC
>DWNR01002986.1:0-12288 GCA_018250455.1 Polygonus leo
ACAGCATTTGGCACCAACATCAAAATTTTGAATTATTTTATACTTTTTAGTGCATTTTGAAGTCGGTTTTATTTTTTTGTATAAATTTTTTTTTTGTATCTAATGACCACTAGTACTTCTGTTGGATGCATGTCTGCCGCGTAGAACATGTGGTCGCTATTTATCTTCGCATGGAATGTTGACTTGTTTACTACGCCTTGATTTAAAAAAAAAAAAACAAAACTGTGAAGAATCAGTCGATTAGATACAATTTGGGTTAAACCATCAATGTCGGAAATAGCAGCACATAAACTACTTCCCGGAGAATCTGTCTTAATGCACTTATAGACTTGAAATTTAATACAACACGTATAAACAAAAACGATCTAAACGTTTCGAACGAACGAACAAAAAAGTTTCATACCAGAATGATGTGGAAGAATCGTGTTAAGTAACAAATCCTATAAAGCCGAGACAACGCTTGATAAGGATAAACTGCGATCACGTGCAGCGACGCGGTACACTCACTGAACATTAACTTTTAACGTTGTAGAAACGTTCCTAGAATACCGTCATACAGATTTATTTATAGCCCTAGTCCTGAGGATGGATGAAAGAAATACATTTGTTAGGGCAAAGTAATCCGGGTACAGACAATCGCCAAATACATTCAGTGATCATATTTATACCACGCATGACAGAAGTAAGGTGTCTTTTCGCTATTGACACTACGATACTATACAAAATGTATATATTGCCGTTGGACTATTCGCGAATGCTATTTGTCATTCTTCGACTACCGTTTGCAAAGCACTTCTACAATACTCAGATAACAACTATCATTTGCACCGTAAAGAAGCACACATAAACAAAAACGATTTAAACTAACAAAAAGATTTTGAAACACTTTTAACGTTATAGAAGCGTATGTAGAATACTGTGATACAATTTATTTACGATTCTAGATCTGGGGATGGGAGAAAGAAATAAAGTAGGTATTAGTAATCTTGTACAGGCAATCGCTATGTACGTTCTATTTAAGTATTAAGCATGATAAAAACGAGCTGTCAGATCAACCAGGACTATGCAATACAAAATAATATGCAATGGCAATACGCCGTCCGACCGTCGAATGTCATATCTGTGTAGCATCTTTGAAATGAAATAAGGGTATAATTATAAGAATAAGGGTAAACTAAAGCCATTTTCCAATTTTATATGAATGCTATAAGAAAAAGTTTTAAGAATCATTTATGATGTTTTTGCTTGTAGCGTAATTGTTGTTTTAAGATTTTTTCCTCGATTGAATGAATACTCATAATGTTTATCTTTCATAGAGCTCATGTAGTAAAATAAAATTAAGTTAAATCTATCTATACATATAATAAAGCTAAAGAGGGTCGAAAATCTGTACATGGAAGATATTCGAAAAATATTTGGCTGAGGATACTTAGAATTAATAACAGAACACGTTAATGGTTTTTAGAATTTTTGTCTGTTTGTCTGTTTATTTGAGCGCGCATCACGTAAAAACGGCTGAACGGATTTTGATGCAAACTTGACTAATCTGTCGAGAAGACCCTCGGCCAGGTTTTAGGCCATAAAAATTCAATCCCTAAAAGGAGAGGCAGCGGGCGGAGCCGCGGGTACAGCTAGTAAGGAATAAGAATAATATAGTGTACTAGATGACCCGGCAAACGTTGATCAGCTATATAAATTATAACTTTCTATCCTTTTTTAACCCCATAGGTATTGAGTTTCAGTAAAATACGAAAAACGTCTTCCGTTAAACGTTATTCAAAATTTAAAGTAGATTAGACCAAGGAATTATGTTGGCCCATACAAACGTTGCCTCCGTTTTTTCCTTCCCTTGGGGGTAGTATTTCGGAAAATCCTTTCTTATGCCTAATTAAAGAACAGACCCTCAAAGTTTCAGGTCTCTACAATCAGCGGTATAAGCTGTGCCTTGATCCGTAAGTCAGTTATTCAGGACACAGTATTTTATATGTATAGATTACGGCTTCATCTGCGTAGACTTCAGAATTGGGCCACAAAGAGATAACCAGGATAAAAAGTGTCCAAAGGATAAATTCAAATCTGTTCTCTCATTTTTAGGCGGCGTGTAATGAATTTTTTGTTATCACTGTACTATACTGTTGTGTATCAAGATGAAAAGTAAACTGATTTTAACTGTCAGACTTAGCAACATGACTGTCAAAACCGCATATATTTTTTACAGTTATTACATGACACAACGTTTAAAATACATAATTACAGTGGGACAGATTAATAAATATTTTTTTCCGCTCATAAAAAACAACTTACTTTAATTTTTACGAAATATCATATGTACAGAAATCGGCCACTTAAAATTTTATTATAGACTAGCTTTTACCCGCGGCTTCGCTCGTCTTTTAGTTTTTTATTAATAAAAAGTATCCTATGTCCTTTCTAATACCTCTAAGAATTTATATCTAATACCTCTCATGATAATTGGTTGAGTAGATTTGGCGTGAAAGCGTAACAAACAAACTTACATTCACATTTATAATATTATAATAGATAAGATTCGTATACTTACTTACTTTTATTAATGTAAATGCAATTCTAACTCCATTCACATCGAGCATGCATTTAAAACGTACATTTACACAGAACAGTCTATCTATCCGATTACTTATACGAACCTTTAAATGGGATTAATAAAATAAAAGGCTGTAAAACGAAATGGCAATTGGAAAGCGGTTAAAATTTAAAAAGCGATAGATAAATCCGGTTCCGGTTGGAGCCGGTTAATCCGGCTAGATGGTTTTAAAATTTATCCGCCCTAGGGCGCTATTTACATCGTCGTTTCAAAAATGAACTGCGGTTATCTGGGAGACGTAAAAACGTGTTTAGAATAATAATTCGGGTTCGTGTCTTAAGGAGGTACCGTGAAATGCTATATCTGTTGAATTTAGGTCGGTAAAGGAATAAGTAATGTTGTTGGTACTGTACCTAATATGTACCTAGTGGTTAATATTCTGGGCTGGGAAAGGATCTTACGTTTGGATTAAGGATCGGAGGAATGTGCGTATTAGTAAATAATTGACTTGAGAGATTAAAATGATCGGCCAATTGCGAGTTGGACTTGCAAACTAAATGTTCCGTACCAGTAAACAAGTAACCGTCCGGGTTTTTCACCAATTGGAATGTTGTTTTATACGTTTTTCTTTAATTATGTCAATTACATGTCAGCTACATGGTAGGTAACCAAGAGCATATTTTTAGACGAACTTCTTAGAAGAAACCCTAATATCTAGTATTTTTATTTGTTATTATAGCAGTTATACACATTTTGTAAAAAAAAAATCGATGTACTCAGATGGATAGCGAAGCCTTAGTAAAAGGGTTCCCTATGGGTTCGAAACGAAAAAAACTAGACATATCCGCACTCTCCAATTCGAATCCTAGGCTAAATAAAGTTGACGTGTTTGGTTATTTAGCTATTATAGTCTTTGTGTGTATAATTGGCACCCACAACACAGCGAATCGTACACCAAATGTGTACATGTCTTTACGGTCTTAATTAAAGGTAGCTAAATTGAGGATTAAAATAAATCAACAAATGAACTTCGGTTCCTTTCGATGTGTAAATGGCGCCGCCTACTGCAAATAGGCCCCTCGAATCTGACTTACCCCATGTCAATGTAAACAGTTCTAACGAAGATATACTGGAATTCCAGTGAAAGCGAAGAAATTGGAATTAACTCATTTTATAGCGAGTTTACTGGTAATATATTGGTACCTGAATCTTTAAAGGGGAGATTATTTACAGTCATCTTCGGTTTCGATCTCAATTCAAACTTCTTCAAACACAAATGAACTTGTAGTAGTACTCTGTACTTCTCTAAATATTCCTTCCGAGTTATTCCCAAAATTCTGATATAGTATATTACTCTTAAAAAAAGAAAGATCACTTATAAAACTGTTAATCTGTCCACTGGTGTCATAAAATAACTTTTATTTTCACTGGTGGCTGCCCTGTCATTAGTTAGTTTATTATTAAAGTATTATTAACATTATATTATCAAAAATTACAGTTCATATATTACGCAAAGACGATATACAAGTTGCCTATCCTATTCAAATTATATACAATTCACATAAAAATTACGACTGAAATAAAGAAAACCGTTTTTTGCATATATTTTTGAATAAACTATTACAATATCATAATTATGACTATTGTTGATATTTAGTGACAAATAATAACCGCTTCTCAGTTTGACAACAGATTTAAAACATAAATATGTGTGTTTGTGTTTGTCAAACATATGTTAGTATGTGTAATCAATTTTTTTTTATCCCCTTTCTCCATATAAACTGTAACCCTGTTAAATTAGGGATACAAAGGTTTTGCTCCACATATTAATATAGATTACATGTATATGTATAAAATAAAGAACCACTTTATAAATAACGTTCGTTATTCTTTCGCTTCGCTTGAAGTGTCCACAAGCTCTTACAATATAACACTATTTGCGGTGGATTTCTCTCCTTGATACAGTCTCCAAAACAAATACGACTGAGTATTTTCTTTCAAGCTATAGTAGTCTTTATGTTAACACCAGAAGAGCCGTATTTCCGTGTATTCGGCAAATCGCTATATTTGATATGTAAGACCTGCATACAGACTAAAGTGCTGTGAGTTTTCTTGATCTCTCGTCTCTCGTCGAACGTGCAATTTGAATTCTCGGATTCTGCTTTAGAATTTTGATTCTGATTTCAGAATGTAAATTTTAAGATGATGCAAGGTAAGCGAGATTCTGAACTAGGTAAAAATGAACCTTGCGATCTGCTGAGTAGGGGTCAACTGGTGTCCATTGCCATTTATGACACACACAGCCGTTTATTGTTGAAGGGACATCATGCATTCTGACTGCAATGATTGTATTGTTTATCTAATAATAGATATACAAAAATATACAGTATGTACAAAAATAAAAATGTGATATGTGTAGGTTTTCGCATCATCTAAATACGACCCAGCATCTTATTAGGGAAACTAAGCCATATGGACATGGTATTTGTGGTTCCGAACGTCTTCTTCAAGACCATTCCCAAACTTCCTTTCGAAGTTTCTGTTCAAGTCCGCATATAAAATTTAAATAGAACGCTACTACGTACAGCTCCGAAACGTCTAATGTTATATACAAATACCAGTTTCATAGCAGAAATACCAAACCCCATTCGGCATAACGATGACACCCACAAACTTTTTATTAGTGTCGCCAAATAACTGCAGAACCATTATGAGATCTGCTGCACCCGTCTCGCTAAAGCCCGGATATTGAATTTCGATTTAACACCCCGCTTTTAGTGTTCGCGACTACGATTTGTCGTGATCGTCCGCGATTTTGTTACCGTGCGCCGGTGAGTCGGTCGCTCCTTAACTTTTATGTTTATTTGTATTGTTTAATGAGTATTTCATTTAAATTTAATATCATTCATTTCTAAAATTTGTATTTGGAACGGGCAAATACAGGAATATTAAATATTTATAAATAAAAATAAAAAAACTAAATAAATAATTTACACCAGACATCATTTGGGCGTTACTGGGACTCTAGGTATCAAATGGACTAAAGCGCAAATGGCCAAGTATATGATAGATTTAGGCCACAGTAGTGGTCTTGTCATAGAGGTTACAGATTAGTCGTGTCGTAAGAGCTAAAATGTTATCTTAACCTCATACCAGTTTCAAGTACTGCAAGAAATGCACTCTAGAGCCGTCCTTTAAAAATAAAATGGAGGAAAATGACAAACGCTTACGGTTTTTGTCGGTTTTGGGGACGGCGTGAAATGGAATCTTGATTACTGGACGTTTATTCGCTTTTCTCTAAATGTTTTGTATGAATGGGGAGTTTGTTTACAGTATAGGGTCTCATATAGCTACGGAGAAGAAGAGTGTATTATTCAATAAGTTTAATAAATATAATAATTCTTGAAATTCTTCATTAAAATATAATTTAATGTTAAATAATTATTTATGTCAGTCAGTAACGTTAATTACTTTCAATAAAACAGGAGCGTTTAAACAAAATGGCGTAAATACATATTGTTCTTTACCGAGTTATATTATTAATTGCTTTTCTTTCTTTAACTTTTTATTCTTTTCGATTTAAAAGTTAATCAATTTAGAAGAGTAATGTACACACCGGTAGAACTTCGCTAGCTCTTGCCACTAAGCAAATCTATGCATCAGTTCAAAAATCCAAGGTAAAACTAATGATACTATAGATTTTTTTTTCTATTTTATTTTGACAACTCAAATAAACTGTTTTAGTTCTGAGAAGCCCAATTATTACCTGTTATTAATTATTAAGTAATAATTGGGCTTAACTATACGTTTATGTATAGATAAATAAATGATAGTTTCACATAAAAAATATTTAATACCATTCCTGAAATCTATATATATAAAAGGCAAAACTGATTAACTGAGTGACATATTAACGTACAGCCGAAACTACTGTACCTAGAAACTTGAAATTTGGAACATGGGTTCCTTTCATGATCTAAGTGAGCACTAAGAAAAGGTTTTTCGAAATTTTACCCCAAAGGGGTTTTTGACCTCTACGTGGACGAAGTCGCGAGCAAAACCTAGTAATAAATATAAAAAATACATTAATGTGCAAATGTAATTTAAATAT
Source organism: Polygonus leo (assembly GCA_018250455.1). NCBI lineage: Eukaryota > Metazoa > Arthropoda > Insecta > Lepidoptera > Hesperiidae > Polygonus > Polygonus leo. The sequence goes on from DWNR01002986.1 coordinate 6,675, forward strand.
TTAAACGCAATCTTGTTAAGACAACGCAGAGATCCTGACAAAATTTCCATCAGATAGTAAGCGGGATGGAAATTTTTCTGAACACGGGTTGCCTGTAATTTAGGAAGTATTTGTACGAATTTTTTCCACAGTTTTACGTATTCCCTACAGAGTGGATTTGCACATTGCTGCCGAAAGTTTTTGAATGCTTAATGAAGAGATTTTGAGAGTTCTATCTAAAATATGCCAAACAAAACTCGGGCTGGATTCGAAATGAAATTAAAATACCTTTCAATAAATGTGCATTTTGCTAAGCATAAAATGCAGTTTTTGGTCCTTTGCTATTTTTTCAAATTGTCTTTATATTTTGTAAAATTTGTTTTTTCTCTACTATAAATCAGTGTTTGACATAAATACTACTTGTGTCCGATACTAGAAAGTCCTCAATTACTGAAAGCGCTGTTAGTGAGTAAATTCGACGTGCATAGGAATATTTCGAGCGTAAACGCTAAACTAAGTGTTGCGATACAAAATGGATTTATTTTCAAATAAATGTAGACAATGGATTTAATATGATATTTATTTATTTTTTATCATATACAGTAAGCAAACGAATATGCATTCCACCTGATGGTAAGTGGTCACTGCCGCCCATGGACATCATTAATCATCCCCACGATTAAGTCATACCTAAGTTTGATCACAGATGCGTTGCTACCCCTGAGGACTAAGATATTTGCCTCGTGTATTAGTTTAGCCGGCCACTACGCCTCTCCAAAACGAAACACAATAATTGCTTCACGGAGGATTATGCGGGTGGCGGTGGTACCTCCCCGGTTGAACTACAAGAGTTCTACCACCTGACCAAATATTTTATTTATTAATAATATTACTATATGTTAGTGAAGTGACAACCCGCGTGGCGTCAGTATATCAGACTGCCGCGCAGAGGGTCCCGGGTTCGATTCCCGGCCAGACAGAAAATTTGAATGATGAATTTGCATTTCTGTTCTGGGTCTGGGTGTTTGTAAATTCGTCTTTTGTTTTTTGTGTGCATGGCATCCAAACTCGCACGAACACAAAGAACACAAGACACAAAGAATCCTAGTGTGAGTCTATGAGTGTAGAAAGTGTTATTATTATTATTATTAAAAGTTTTTTTTTTTAATTTAATGATTATAAAGAATGTAGCACAGAATCACAGTTTGGAAACTGCTCAATGAATTAGCGCTGAAAGCGTACGTTGAGCTGGATTCGAAAAGAGCGATGTTAGTAGGTAAATGCACGCTACAAGTATTTCAAATGTAAACGCTCAAGAGATTGTTGTATTATTGTATTGTTGTAGAGATTGTCTGTACTGGTTTAATTTAGACAATTCATTATTTATAAAAAAATAGTAATAGTAATAGTAAAAGTTTTCTTTCCAATTACAAAACATATCGCATAATCAGATATTGGAAAAGGCCTTGCCCTTGGCCTGCTTAAAATAAACTCAAAAATGCACTGTTATTGAATCAAAGTTACCTGTATATATATATTTGGAATGTTAACACTCAAGCGAGAATTGTGTTTCATTTCTTTTTTTCGATCAAGGGAGTCTTGCGTTTTGTAGTGTTTAATTTTTAATAATATCTCATAAAGTAATAAATATTAGTATTTTTACTTTTTAAATATAATCATGTAGCCTAGTAAGTCACATTGGAAACTGTGCTCAATTACTGAATTAGTGTAAAAACCCACTTTGAGCTAAACCCGAAAAGTTAGTGAATAAACACTATGTGTATCGAAATATTTCGAGCGTAAACGCTGACGCCCGTTGCGTTTGGCAGTGGTTTTATTTTTTATTAATCCCACACAGCTTTACGTTATATGTAGGTACTGTAGTTAATTTTAATTGATTTAATCTGTGTGGCAGTTAACATGAAACGCTATAAAGAGTACAGAAAATTAGACGTTATCTTTTTCTTTATTGAATAAAGTTATTTTGCCTTTAAGCCAATTATAGTTCTTTGCTCAATAAGTGATGCTATAAAGTAGGTATATGTAGCTGAGGAGATGTTTGTACAACTTTTAGACCAAGCTCTTAGTTTGGACGTGAATTCAAGATAAGACTACTTAATATAGGTCCAGCGGCATACCACTTACATATTGTGATATGTAAGTGGTATGCCGCTGGACCTTAATTGTGATTAAGTGCATTAAAAATTACTAGCCCAATTTCTTATCGCAATACTTTCCAGTTATTTCTAAAGCATATTTTTATATTCATTATTTTTACTCACTTTTTTACCGTATTTTATCAAGTCGGAAACGTGTGTTGTTAACATTACGTTTTAAAAATTGGTAGTCGAATTCTTGGTTAGTAGATTTGTTGAGCTTGCCGATGCGAGGTGAACTCAGCAAAGAGCACAGTTGTGGCAAACGAATAACGAGTGAATTTGAAATGTGGACGAGTTCAGCTCAAACATCGCAGATTGCACAGTGCGAGATGTAACGAAGTGCTATCACTCAGACTGAGTGTTATGGTTCTCTCTGTCAAATTGTTATAATCTCTCTAATAGTCTAGCAATCATTTTAGTATATTTAACTTTTGGCTTGAAGATTTATTGACCTTGACAATGAGGGGTAAACTAAGTAAAGATAAGTTAAGGTGAACGAATCGTATGTGAATTCGAAATGTGGACGAGTTCAGCTTAGACAGCGCAGATTGCACAGTATAACGAAGTGCTATCATTTAAATGATAAATCGAGCTTTATGGTTCTGGCTGTAAAATTTTAATAAATTCACTCGTATACTTTGGTTGTGTTCCGTAACAGAGATACATTGTAACTGTAATTTGTTAATGGGTAGGATTTAAAATATATATATAAAATATTAATTTGGATAAAGATTTGCAAAAACAAAGACACAGTAACATGTCAGAGATAAAATACGTTTACAGGAAAAAGGGTTCAAAGACCTCAATTTTTACTTAGCCCGAAAAGCTCTCAGTAAACTTAAATCGTGTTTAGCTTTAACACTCTTACTGGGTAGTCCGGACTTTACTAACTCCATTTCAGTTTATTGCGATGCTTCCAATTACGGCTTAGAAGCCATGCTCTAACCTATTGTGTATATACCTAAGTACAATTTAGATAGAGACTAGAGACTTCTACTCGTACTCAATGCTTCCTTGCCTTATTTCTTAGTGACAATGAATTTTTGTTTCGAGGAAAATGGAAGATTATGATTTGAGTGCCTGTTTTTGCGTGTTCAGCTTAACAGCGCAGACCTATATTCATTTCAAGTAATCTTTAGTACTTGAATTGAAGCTAAAGGTCCTTAAATAATATATTTATTTAGTTTGTAAGTTATAATTAAGTACAAACATAACATGCGCTAGTTTTAAGTTCTTCAACTGGTCACACTTATAACTGATAAAAAAACTTAGCTGCCTTTAATTGATGAGATGCGGCAGAGAATATTTACAATCATCTGATTGTAAATATTCTCTGCCGCCTACACACATTCCGAGCATCTTCTCGGAATGCGTGTTTAACAGTAAATTATAAAAATAATACGTCAAGTTCGAGTCGGACTTACACACCAAGAGTTCCGTACCAACAGGTTGTGGTAGATGAAAATATATAATATGTGAAAAATTCAAGTGAGAGACAGATGTACAGACAGATGGACGGGACGTACAGATGGATAGCGAAATCTTCGTGATAGGGTCTCGTTGACACCCTTTGAGTACGGAATCCTAAAAACAGAATGCAGGTAAAAGTTTTTTCTTATTGTGTAAAGGTAGCAAACAAGCATGCAGTCCACCTGGTGGCAAGTAGTCACTGCCGCCCATGGACATTAGTAGTCATCCCCAAGTTCGATTGACCCAAGGTTGACTACAAATGCGTTACTACACTTGAGGGCTAAGATGTTCGCCCCGTTTGTAAGGCAACCACGGCTCTCCAAACCGAAACACAATAAATTGCTTCACGGAGGATTCTGAGGGTGGCGGTGGTATCTCCCTGGTTGAAATATATGAGTTCTAACACCTGGCAAATGTTTTTGAACAATCAAATAAATGTAATAATTTACTACGTTTTAACAATTTTGCATTAATTGACTATTAAATTGTATGTACCAGGCTAACATAAACCGTTGCATATTAATTTTGCGTTTAATCCTAACAAAACATTCGATTGAAATGTTTGAGCATACTGCATATCAAATAAGCTTAGAAGTTGAAACATGTTTGTAATCCCGAACTTCATTAACGTGATGAAACGAGTCTAAACAACTAGTGCTTTCGGTAATTAGTTTTCCAAATTGCACCACAGTTAGTGGCGCTGTACAAATATTGCAGTTTCACTGACATTTGTAATGAATTGGAATCTAAATTAGTTATGCTAATGTTTATAAAAGGTCATGATTACAGAGTAGCCCCGGTCTCATTTATAAATTAGGAGATTATTCGTCAGGAGTACGCGGTATTTGCGACCAACTTTGAATTGGACTCGAACTCGTTTTTTTACGAACGCACAGTCCACTTGGCATGGCACGTAAGTAGTAGTACGCCTCATGTAGATGTAGCCGACACCTACGCCTCTGCTAAGCCGAGACACACAAAAATTTTGTAAAGGGCGATTGAGGGGAGGAAGTTTTCTTATTCATACGGTCCTATTCTGGTTTGTGACACAAGTCAAGTTAGATAGTAGCCTTATCAGCGAGTGGACCGCATTTTCATTGCTGATAAGTGAATATAACCACTCCTTACATCTGTAACCTTGGATAGAATTGAGTTTTTAACGTATAAATGTAGCTAACGACCATGCAGTCCATCTGATGGTAAGTGGTCACTACCGCTTATAGACATCATCCCCAAATACAATTAAACCATACCTATGTTTGATCACAAATGCGTTGCTACCCCTGAGGACTAAGATGTTCACCTCGTGTATAGCCGGCAACCGCGCCTCTCCAAATCGAAACACAAGAATTGCTTCTCGGAGGATTAAGAGGGTGGCGGTGGTACCTCCTCAGTCGAAGTAAACGAGTTCTACCACCTGGTAAATGACTGAGATTGCACTTAGCCACCCAATCTAAATTATCCACTGATATTTCCAAATATATAACAACTACTATGAGCCGAAAATGCATTATTATGAACATTTCGTTTAATACTGTAAAAGTAACAAGTTTAAGTTTTATCATAAAGCGAAATACAGTTCATATCGCACATAATTGAATGAATTATTTAAATTTAATTAACCCGTCAATTATTTTCATGTCGATGCAATTTCGGATTATTTAATAAACAATCAATGTTGAGGTTGCAAACAATATTGAAAATTATTCATTGTTGAATATCGCAAGCCGCGAATATGAACTATGTGTGTAACATATTATTTGGGCAGTCTGACACGGTAGATTACTAAATCGATTCAAAAAGGAGTAGGTTTTCAATTAGTCTGTATATTGATTTTTGTTTATTTTATGTATTTTCATTCGCAACTTCTTCGTTTATGGACTGGTTCGATGATTTTTAACTGTGGTATATGTCAAGAGGGTTCCATTTTTCTATACATATAAAATGCTTTGTCCTGAATGACTGACTGATCAACGCACAGCCTAAACCGCTGGTCGTAGAGACCT
>DWNR01002987.1:0-12285 GCA_018250455.1 Polygonus leo
CATCTTAGTCCTCACGGGTAGTAACGCATTTGTGGTCAACCTTGGGTCAATCGTAATTAGGGATGACCGCTTAGCATCAGGTGGACTGCGTGCTCGTTTGCTACCTTTACACAATAAAAAAAATATATAATCGAATTGAAGAATTTTACTTTAGACCAAATTTTGCAACTCACACAGATGAAACCGCGGGCAGAAGTAAGTTTGAAATGAATATTTAATTAGGCCATTTGGATCTCTAGCGCCATTTTATAATGCGGTTGTATTCCATAACAGTAATTAGATAATAGGTTATGAATCTGTAATTAGATTAATGGATTTATAAACTATTTGATGTGCATGTTTTGTTAGCTCACACAATCATTCTAATTAAATTCTAAATTATTAAATTGAAATGTAATTTATTATGATAGAATGATTGGTGTTTTAATATTAAACCCTATTTATTTGGTTGTCATATTAAAAGGTCGTAAGTCTTTATTAAATCAAAGTAATCTGTATCTAAAAAAAAAGATTACCAAAATGAAAGGTTAACAAAACAGATATACAATGCGAATGTGGACGGATGTAGATACCGAGGGAGAACCAGATTGACATTTCATGATCAAATTGATCGTGTACTGTCTGAAGGAGGTGTCAAGAGTCTCCGCAATGGGTGTGTTTGTATGAGGAGCGTTATGAAAGTGGAAAAAGCTAGGCAAGTATGCCAGAACCGTGCCGTTTTGCCCTCGGTACACTCTGCCTACCCAGTTAGGGATTTGGCGTGAAAATGTGTGTGTGTGTGTGTGATTTGAATCTACTTTTTAAATGTCTGTACCCCACTTCTTAAGTATCCCCGTTAGGAAGGCTCTTCTGTTAATCCGTCCATCTATTACCCGAACTATAATAAGTAGACAAAATCTTGCGGAATGTAAGGTGGTAAACGAGCATGCATGCAGTCTATCTGTGACTTAGTCGTCATGCCGCCCATGGACATTTTGTAATCAACTCCATGTACGATAGAATCTTACCTGAACTTGACCACAGATACGTTAATACCCCCAAGAACTAAGATGTTCGCCTCGTGTATAAGTATAACATTAACGTGTCTCCAAAACGAAACGAAAACGAAAAAGTAAAAAATATTAAGTTTATGTTTTTGGAATAGTAAAAATATTCCTCAGAAAATCATTCTCGGTGATTCCTTAATAGCCCCAATGTGTTCCCAGATGGCCCTGCTTTTGGACAAAATTTATATTCCTCTCTATTACAGAGTCTCTGCTGTCTATTCGTCCGGCAGTCCATCACTTGATAAGGGGACAATGTTTTACATGTTTATTACTATAATATTAACTACCCATTAAATGTTTATAAAAATGTTAATAGTATTAGGTTTTACTTTGCTGAAATTCTTGTTTATAAGGCGTGATTAAATTATAATACATCTCAACAGTCTGTATCTATATCTCATTTCCAAAACATGTATCACTCCAACAAGAGCATCATCAGGATAAATTAACTCTGTAACAATTGAAGACTCAAGAACAGGACCGAAGTGACAGGACTAGATTTAATGAGACTAATGGAAACTTCCAAAAAATATACTAAACTATACAGCATATTTATGACATTTTTATAAAAATAGAAAGTATATTCATTCTCCTCCACAGAAAATCATCCACGGGGTAATCAAGAACACGGATCCTGTTCCAATATGATTGCACTATTAATTCCCCGCCTCCGAGCGGACTCAATCAAAGCGCATTAGCTCCCCTGGTCCTTAATAGCCCCAATGTGTTCCCAGATGGCCCTGCTTTTGGACAAAATTTATATCCCACGATGAATTTTATTACTTAGTATATTACTTCACTAAATTGAGTTTTGGCGTGGTCTTATGGATTTTTAGTGCGAAGTTCTGCACTTGTGGTTTTATATATGTGTTTCTGTTGTATAATGGTTTCTATTTCAACAAACCTTTTTATGTATAACTTTTTAAATGTATATAAGTATTTAAATATTAGTAGTAAGTACTATTACAGTTTTCTAGGGACTCGTAGTGGAAAAAGGAACGCTATTATTAAGTGTATTACCTGTCCGAAGTCCGATTTTGAGTTCCCTGGTCCCATTGGAGCAACTCATTTTATTCAGTAGGTTAAAAAAAAGAAAATACAAAAAAGGATTATTTTAAACATCAAGACTTTTCATGTTGCGTAATATAAATGCCCTCGTCGGTTCTCAAGCGGCACATTCATTACAGCGGCTTACCGCCGGCGGCGACACGACACGTGAACGTTACGACCCCGGACCGGCCGCTGCCAAGATTTTTGTGCCTCTTATCGGTTTTGGCTCTTATGGTAATGCTCTCGTAGTAAAAATTAAATGGCGATTGTGCAGGGGTTTTTCGGATGATTTTCATTTGAAGATGTCGTTTTGTGCCAGGTGATAGATCTTAGACCTCCTTCTCCATCATCTCCTGTTTTAGAAGCATGGTTGCTGTTACGGTCGGCCAAAGAACTGGTTTACTACCCTAAGGTTGAATGCCGCTTGCAGATTCATAGACGATAAAGGTTAGTTTCGCTTGCAGATAGATCTGACAACTTTTATCGCCATCTTTATCTCATTATTAAGAACGATACGTGTCATTTGCTTTGTTCTTAGTTTTCAATTTTGAACTTTGATGTAATGTTTAATGACTAGGAAACAAAATCTAAACTGGTACACCACTTTCTTGGCCCACCGTACCAACGAGGTAATATTACTAAAACTTCGTTCTGTCAGTCTGTCTGACACGGCAATGTTTCTTACAATTAGGTGGACTTCATGCTTGTTAGCTATCTTCAAACTTTAAAAGGGTAGATCCTAAAATTGTCACAGAATATATCAATGGCAGTAATAATGAAAATGGTCGTTTTTGGCAAACTTCCTGTTTATTTAACTACTAGTTGTGCCCGCAGCTCCGCCCGCTACCCCTCCTTTTAGGGGTTGAATTTTTATGGCCTAAAACCCGGCCTGGGGTCTTCTCGATAGATAAGTCAAGTGTGCATCAAAATCCGTTTAGCCGTTTTTACGTTATGCCCTGTCAAATAAACAGACAAACAGACAAAAATTCTAAAAACTGTTGGAAGGTGTTCTGTTATCGATTCTAAGTATCCCCAGCCAATTTTTTTTTAATATGTTCCATGTACAGACCTTTGACCCTCTTTAGTTTTATTATATGTATAGATTTCTCGATTTGAGTTGATACCGAACATCTAACTTGATAACCGCTTAGACAGGTGGACAAAATATTAAAAGAAAATCTTTGTTTTTTAATATTGTAAAAATATTCATTCACAATAAAATTGTATAAACAGTGTCACGAGCCACACCTAGTAAAAAGACATTCCTTGTAATGCCAATTTATACCCAAATTGAAATATTAATAATATTCTAATAAAATATATACACAATTTTGAATAACTTCTTGAAGGTTTTAAGTAAAAGTTTATAAGTCCGATTATAATCTGACAGCCATCACTATTCGAACAGCTACCCAATTTCCTATGTACGAATACAATATAAATTTAATGGTTATAAAGCACACACGGCACGCAATTTCCAAGTGACGCAAGTGACTAAGGACGCAAAGACGTAAATTATGCTCAACAGGCCTTTCCGGCCGTTAACGATTTTGACTCGAACTTAAATTCGAAGCGTGAAAGAAAATTAATTAATCACACGTGCGGTACACGTCACTTCACACAGGTAAACACCTCGCTCCCTACAAGCCAACCCGCACGCAATAGACGAATCTAATACCCGGTATACTAATCTAATTTCGCCCGTTTTCATTTCACCTTCATATTGTTTCTTAGGCTATCCAGTTCACCTTCTTATATCAGAAGTTTTACGTCGGGTAAACCTCTGGGATTACCAGCTCCGTCTATAACTATCGATCCCTAAGTAGTTAGCAAACCTGCTTTACGATTGTCGACCGTCGTAAGCGTAGTACGAATAGAATATGGCGTCCGGAACGCCCACATCGTCCGCAAAAACAACGCTTATGAGCAAATGTCATATCAACGTAACTAATGTTCGCCGCGGTTCATAATATTTTAAGAACGCTTCGGGCGTCTATAATTGAAATGGCGGAGGTGCGTGGGGAGACAATAAAACGGTGACAGTGCGGAGGGCGCAGGAGTGATCAATAAAGGCCATATGTTAGGGCAGGCCGGTTCACTACTGTGCGCCGTGTCGCGTCTCCTCGTCCCCATTACGGAGGAGTTAGGAGACGCGAGCGGCGATAAATAGCGGCCGAGAAGCCCTGCTTTATTTCTTGCGCACAATTTCATTTACATTAGAGGTGCTGAACCATGTCTCTCCTGAGAGTCGTGTGTAAGTCGCCTACAGATTCATGCAAAACAAGTTACGATCGCAGAGACCACGTGCCGCAGACCTTAATCTAGACGGTGGCGGGTGACAAGACACTGCGCTGCCCCCCGACGCCCCTACCTACTTAATTACCCCTAATTGCTACAGCTTATATATACGTGCGTCATAAACTTCCCCGTGGGCTGGTATTACTTCTGAATATCAACCAAATTTGTCTTACAATTTGCTTTCCTTAGATGGTTCTTAGAAAATTTAGAAAAGACAAATTTCGTTAATTGTCGTTTGTTTTAGGTTTTATCGCGTAAAATTTCTATACATTTTGACAAATTTAATTAGTACTCCTTTCACTTACTAAGAGAAAGCAATTTACCCGACGATAAAACGAATAAAAATAATCAACCAAATAGCGCACATAGATATGTGTTTAAATAATTAATGATACCATCCGATAAAATCGTGATTTGCCTTTGTAATTTCCTCCTTACATTACCTGACCGAGTTTTATTACATTATGGAAGCAGAAAACGTTTGCCAAGGAGAGACAATAAGACATACATTTACCGACACGAGAACATCCAATTTTGCAAATTGTAGCTGCATTAACGAACATAACAGATACGGGATGTTCAACAATTAGGCACTTAAATGCAAATCGTCCTCTTAGATGCTCCATAACAGCTTTTCAGACTCAATACATCGTTTGCAATTTTATTCGAATTTTGCCGTTGAATTCATTGTCGGAGCGTTTCAATTCGTACATGGAAACACTTTTACAGAGGCACCGTTCTACGTCTGAGTTTAATATTATACAAATTTCATTATATTCACGTTTCAATTGGCGGAACGCGGTCGCCATCCTCGGTGGTCATTCTCGAACGTTTTATACGTTTTCCAGTACGTTCTAGTGGCTCTTAAGCTTGATACGAATTAGTTAAGCAACGAGTCGGTGGTAATCACGCTTGCTTACAATTGCAAACGGCTCCTAACGCCGCTGAGTTGGCAGTACGTCTACTATTTGTTTTCTTTGTCAGATCCACTTGCTTTTACCAAAAATTTCGTTTGTAGTACGAGATTTTTACATTGCCAAACGAATGTCGAGGACAATTAGTTCTTGTTTTCTTCTTTATAACATTAATGAATGTTTTAGCAATTCAACAAAGGTTTCAGACTCACATAAAGCAGTATAATGAAAATTGAAAAACTTGAAATGATAAGGTCAAGCGTAACATAAAGTAAAGTGCTTTATATTATTTGTTACTGATCTGTAGTTTCAGCACTTGAAGTTTTGATAGATTTTTATCAAAGAATGTGATGAGGTAAATAGAATGTTTTATATGAAATGAGAATGTTTTATACCTTAAATTTAATCTTAAAAATGTCTTAAATTAAGCTGCATTTTTCATATAATGTGGCACTTCTAATTTCAAAATCAAAATCACCTATGTATCTAACTATGTATCTATGTAACTATGTAACTATGTATCTAAGTAGTTAATATTAGATATCGTTTCAACGTTTACGGTTAAAATTGTGATTAAATATAATTTAAATATTTGAAAAATTATTCAAAATAAATGATCTGAATGACAGGTTCAGGATTAATAAGTGATTATTGTCACCGTTTCTTCAATAATTGACGCTTAATTTAAGACAAAAGAGCACGTTTTGGAAAACATCAAATGAAGTTAACGTTCGTACTGAAGAATATTACTACAGCTTGTATAAAATTCTTTAGTTAAACAATATTTCCTTGAGCTAAGCAGCAATAAAAAATAAAACTTCATTTTATATTATTTCGTTCGATTAACGTCAACAGCAGATAGGGGATTCGCCGTCGTTTTTCGTACAAAACCCGTTATAAAACTGTCGCAATAATGTACGAGTAGTTCGATCGCTTTCCAGGGTAGCCTGCGGCGTGCTCCGTTTCCACGACGCAATGAATGTTACAATCAAGGCCCCTTGCCTCGTCTTAATATTTAATACCCAACTAACATTTCTATGACGGCGTATAAGCCAATATGATTTAAAATTCAACACGAACGTCACAAGAACGTAGACTGTCTTCGGTAAAATTGTTTCCTTCTATCATTATGTGCTATTTGTGTGTTTCCAATAGAATTTGTTATGCAATTACGCCGTCTTTGTAGCTCCGTTTATTTGTTTTGTATTGTTTGTTTATAATCTTTTATTGCTTAGTACTTATTTAAAGTTTTAACTTTAACTTTTACGGTAGTTATTAGTTTAAGTGATATTAGACGGTTGCAATATTCTGTTATACGTTTGTATTATATTTTATATGTATATAACGTAGTAACAGTTTTTACAATTCTATTCTATATATTTTTAATCGATCAAAAACAATTAAAATTGAAATGAATTATATCGTTTTTATGCTTTCCTTATGTTCGTTACAATATTAAAGGTCCTCAATATATATAACAGAACAAGGGCGAAGAATTATTTTTATAATTGTTAGTAATTATTAAAAACTTAGTGAGACTTCTGTATAAAATCAATGGATATAAATAATCAGAATTCATTTCCAGAAATTTGACCATTTCTTGAAACATGTGGACGCGTTGGTATAAAAATTGTTGGCGCTATAAAAAAATACATGGTCCCTCAAATTACGGTAATAACTAGAAAGTAGAATGTTCTTGGTTCTCATCGTGAATCATAAAAAATAAATTGCCAAAATGGCTGGGCTAGTAGCTTCGGCCATTAAATGAAGCATCACTTTTACGTATATTACGAAATTAGTACGAAAACATAGTAGAAGACCCGTTTTCCGAACTAAAACGCGTAAAAGCCTTATTGATTTAGTTTCCCTGTTATACCCGTTTTACTTAGAGTTTATATTATTAAGAAAGTGAACCTTTTTAATATTAATGGCGTATTGGTTATTTATATTTTCTGTTTTTCATGTAAAAAGGTGATTTTGCCAGGTGGTAGAATTCGTTTAGTTCGGCCGGGGAGGTATCACCGCCACCCTCATAATCAAAAATCCTCCGTAAATTGCTTTATGGAGGATTTTTGTGTTTCGGTTTGGAGAAGCGTGGTTCCCAAGCACAAGGCGAACATCTTAGTCCTCAGGAGTAGCAACGCATCTGTGATCATACTTACGTATGATTCAATTGTGTTTGAGATGAATACTGTTGTCCATGGGCGGCAGTGACCACTTAGCGTCAGGTGGATTGCATGCTCGTTTGCTAACTTTAACGATAAAAAAGAAACAAAGTAGAGTTGTACAACGTCAATAAAGTAGTCACCTAATTGAACAAGTATTTATGTTATCAAAGTCTTTCCATATTAATGTATAAATACCAAGCATGTGATAAGAAATAAGCATAAAAACTTTATGTTTACAATTCATGGATTCGTTCGATTTACATCACTTTATGGCGCATCAGGCAGACGTTCGCAACCGACCGAAATTTATTTCCGACGTTTCAATATAAAACGCGAAATACACGAGTGGCTGGAGGGCTATCCGAAGCTGCAGGTACCGTCGCTTATCGACAACGACGCTCGATCGCATATCTGATTTGTATTTCGCATTACATCCCACCTTACCCCGGTCTCCCCTACCGTCGGTAAATACGGCAACGCTTTAAGTAACTGCGCTGAAATTCAACGAAAAACGACGTCGCCCGCTTATCTTCCTCCGTACAACAGTTACGTAAATATGGAAAGAACTCCTGGGGTGAGGCAGAGTATTTCATTATCCGTGACCTGTTGAGCGCAAGATTTGTGACTCATCTCTTTACGTAACCGGCGTCGTGCTCCCAGCGCTTTTTTGCTAGGTTATCAAATTTTTATGAACACTCCCGAGTGCGTACACTATAAAGAATCAGTTTTCAATTGATACATCGCTTTGAAGACGGAACAATATGCGCGTAATAAAATTAAATGTTTACTCCGAACGCGATAAAAATCGTAAAGCAGCCGAAATGATGAAATCTTTATAAATTTGAGTGAAGCAAAAACGGGGACTATAAATAAAGCGTACTTCGAGACTGCTTTAGACTAAAATAATGGTTCTATACAACGACTCGATTTTCTCGGCAACTTTTTATAATTTGGGCGCCGAGCGCCTGTTTTCTGAGCTCCGAAAATTAGATAAAAGCAATGCGCCTGGCATCGCGTCGGTTTTTATCGGCGTTAGTACATTTGCCTCATACCTAGTCACCGGTTCCCACGCCCGGCTTCCGTTTAACGGCAATCAGGCCGAGCTGCGACGCTCTGTCAATACGAAGGCGAGAGGTTTCCCTGATAAACTTATCTAGCACCCCCGTCCCCCCGTCTCCCGTCTGCGTTTATCTCTCGTACATACATACGTATGTAGGCGTACTCGTAAGATCGAGTCTCGTACAATACCAAATTCAGCCCCTCAAGTTCGTGTCATAATTGTTCTCGAAATTCAAATAACAACACGTATATATAAATGCGTGGAGATGTTACTTTTAACAACTTTAGCATGAAAAAATAAACCTGAGATTTTGACCTTATTCCTTCCTCAAGCTGATTTTGAACCTTATGATTATTTCCCTTTCCAAGGCATTGTTAATTACAATATGTAAATCTTACTTAGTCCTTTAATCCAAAACATAATAGCATAATACATAACATAATACAAACATAATAACTCAAACACTTCTATCATGATAACATAATATAATGTTGCACTGCATAATGAAAGTGCAAATCACTTCCATTATTTTGGTTTTCCTTCGAACCTCTAGAGAAATCTGCCACATTCAAAGTTTAATAATTTGCTTATACGATATACATGTATTAATCTCATTTAGCTACTAAAATAGCATTGTTATAACAATGTTTAAGATCTCTCCTTTCAAGCCGACGAAGCCATGGTCTCCGTTGTGTTGCATAGGTAACTCCGAAATTGACGATGACCATTTCCATCAGATGGCTTGGCAGTTATGTCAATAATGCTCAAGAACATTTCATTTACTTCAATGTACGGAAATAATCACAGATATTAGATTATTTAAAAAAACATTTCAGAAGTCAACGATAATGGTATGTATTCTATCAAATAATATCGAGAGAAACTATCTTTTTATTAACGTAAAATTTAAACGTATAAAACACTCAGTTCAATACATCAATATCGTAAGAATGTCCGTTTAAAAAGCATCTACTCGTATATTGAACGCCTACACAATGTTACGAACACCGGATTTAAAGGAAAGCATCGGCCGTTTATTCGCAATATAATTTCGAGTTTTTTATGCTCCCTTTTATATTTTGGCACTTTTTATGTTCGCTGAAAAGGTCCGTAAAGGTGAATTAAAAAAACATCAACCCGCGACCGTTTGTTCCTTCGAGCGTCTCACAGGGAAAATTGGAAAACACCAGAATTCCAACGCGACTCTACAATTCTTGCCGTCATTATGTGCCATATAAGATTTTCTATTCCAACGATAATGCTTTTGAAACAATGCTCGCTCCTTGCTATTAAATTTACGACCTTCACGTATGAATTTGTTTAACCTTAAAAGTATTTCGCTCGTATCAAATCGAGCGTAAATTTAATGACTGCCTTCAGATTCGCATTAATTCAAATCGGTTCGCGAATGATCAACGTAGGTGGTGAAGCATATAACGCTGTGTTTTCTGGCGAAACAATTAAATTTCTCATACATCGATAGGATTAGGAGGAGATTTCCAGCGCGGGGAAGATGGAGACCGAGCGCATTAAGCTGAGGCGTATTGGAGCAGATCTTAAGTTCGCTCGGTTAAACTGAAATCTTTGCGTCGGTGTCGAATACTCCTCGATCCAAGTCGATCGATATATCGGCCCGAGGGCGCGCCTACCTAGCGGGGCTAAATACAATTTACCTTTGTTATTTTTCGTGTCATTAAACTGCGTCGCGATTTCGAACGCTTGATCGGGATTGCGAACTCCGATGCGAATTGTTTGTGAGCTTTTGTTTCCCACTCCGCTCGCCAGCGACGCGACATCAATTAACATCGGATCCCCCGACTGAATTTTCTTCATAGCCGTTTGGATTATTGTAGGTAGGTTTAAAACGGAATTACTTCCCGCTGCAGAATAGAGCTGAATATCGAGTCTCCGCTTTAGTCGGGTCGACTTCACTAAACTATACTGATTTCTAGCGATACATTTAACAGATTAGTTTGGGGACGCAGAGGCTTACAAATTTCAATGTCGCGCTATCAGTTTGGAAGTAGATATGGCGACATTTGTCTGGCGCGTCCCCTCGGTTGCGTGCTGCTGAACAAATGAGGGTGACCACGTCGCAGCGGCTCTGGCGTAGGCGCCGGTTCATTTGTAAAGCTTTATCGGGCCTGACAAATTGCGATACTCACTATTTTTATGTCGCGGCCGATCGAAGAACGAGAGTTATGGAACGATTCACCTCGCTGCCATTGTGAAACTTTCGTATGGAATAAGTTTTAATACGAGCCTCACGAAATAAATGTAGGTCAATTCGGAAAACAATGCTTTTGTTCTAAAGAAAAAGACGGTAATACTCGACAGTGTACGACTCATACGTTCACAATCTAGGCTTCCAAGTTTAGCTTTACATGTTGATTATTCAGCGTTATCTAGGTATAAAAGTTGGTGGGAAGACACTCGGCTGAAGCCTCGCTCGCTTCCTCGCGTTAATGCACAAGCACGTAGTTTCATGTCGGCGCAGAAAGTTGTGCAAAGTGCACAAAGTGCGCGAACGCCACGGCAAAGCCTTCATTTGTCGGCTCGTGACGTCCGCGTGACAAGTGTGGACGGGTCTTTATGTAGCAGTACTCACGGCTGCGGTGCGATTATGCATCGCTATGAAAAATGTAATTTTGTTTGCTGAACGTGTTTCAACGTATGGATTATAGATCGTCCATTTTAATACTGAACTAAAAGTAAACTAAATAGAGGCGGCTCTTCTATAAAATTGTAATTAAAAAGTCAATCTGTAACATTTTACTCAGATGTTACGTCAATTACTTGTTCCTTTTTCACTTCATTCCTTAGTTATATTTTGTCCTAGCAATAAATCAGGATGAGACATTGCGTGTGCATCGAAACGAGTAGCCATTAATGAAGTTATCTATCTGGTTTAAACTGGTTTTAGCGTAATTTAAAGCCTATGTACTTTCTGTAACGATTCTGCTCGGTAGCGAAATTTCTATTGCTAGAGGGTTAGCGTAGATTGGGTAATTTATACTTGCCTCCAGCCGCCCCCCTTCGGCAAGGGGAGAAGGATACAAGTACCATACTGTTCGCTAAAATGGCTTAATGGATCGATTAAATGTTACATTTAATTAGAAATCATATCAATCTTCCTCTTTTAAAAGTAACCAGTTATTTTATCTAAATATTTTTACAAGAGAAGTTATATTGTGTTCGAAATTTTTTATTACGACCACGATGGGGCCCTGATAAAGATACGGAATAATTATTTGGAAGCTCGTAAAATTTGTACTGCTGTATAATAAGTATTCAATGATAAGCTCCTTGACTTGGCTAAGCATATTAAAATTCAATTTGTGTGTCGAACCGTGAAGCATAACGGATTGTGGACCGATTTCGTCGCCTCCTTTCTTCTACAATTTTGCGACTCACCCGATCTTCAGATAGTATTTGCTCAACTCTCGAATACAATAATAGGAATCTACGTTACAATATTATTATTACTGTAACAATTTAAATGGTCTTGTTCTTAAACTTAATTGTTTTGTTTAATAAAAAGGAAATTATGGTTAGAAGTTCAGTCATCTACACATAAATACAAATCTATTTTTTTATTTGGACAGCGCAATCTATACATATATGCAAGACTAAGGGAATCAAGGTTTAAAAGGAAAGCTTCGTTGTTGTTTAGCTGTCGTACTCGCAAACTTATTAAAGCAGCAGCAGGAATCCACTCTCATAAACTCGTATTAACATTGTTTTTAATT
>DWNR01002988.1:0-12285 GCA_018250455.1 Polygonus leo
GCTCATTCCTACGGGAAATTCAGTAATATTTTATATGGCAGAACAACGTTTGCCGGGTCAGCTAGTAATTATATATATTTCACATTCAAATAAAAAAAACAATTTTTTATTCATCACGAGGTATACACTTAATGAAAGTCATACAGTGTTACATCAGTAATTACTTATTAAGATAATAAATTAATTAATTCATCGGCTTTCAGCTTTCTTAGGCTTATACTCCCGGCACTCTTTGCACTCCCACTAGGGTTCAGTAGCAACTATTCATTTCCGCTGGGCATCATATGTATATTAGCAATTTACTATGCACTTGGAAAGTAATGGATAGTCTATTGGTCCTGAGGGGTGATAATATGATGTTAGTTCTATGTGACGTTGATTACAGATACCCGTGGGCGGTGGTGACCATTTACCTAATAAAATACTGTATACCTTTATTTGCCACTTCTATTCTATAAATTTAGGTGAAGCAAAGAGACACATGGTTATTTTCTGTTTCCATTTTATAATAAAACTATTTTGTCTTCCTTTGAAAATGTCAAAGGCTTGAGCATCACTTACTTACAAATTAAACTTATTATTTCCAGATTGTGCAGGAAAGTGAAGAGAGACTATCGGAGGAAGATGTCAGGCAAATCATGGAGATTGTCAGTCAATACCTTCCACCACCTAGCTGACATAGGGATACAGAATCAGCTGAACTAAGCCCAGTTGATTTAGATGCTGAGCTAGAAATGTCACCACGCACATTAAACTGAAAAGGGCCAGTCATAACGCGGATACAACTAAATACAATACTGGCCTTAGTACCAGTATGTAAATATTCACTATCTACTAGTGATGTGCCAGATCTTTAACAAAGAAAATCCGCGATAACGGATATTTAGTGTCAGATCCGCGAATACGGATTTCAGTGTCAGATCCGCGGATACGGATTTTAACTTTCTAACTCAATCCATGATGATGCCCGTGACTTTGATAGTTGTCGCCACTTGTTATCTGTCGTCTTCGACGTTGGTCCCGAACAAAAGTGGATGTTTATAGTGTTACGAACACGTACGTGTTTTTTAGTAAATGTAAAATAACCCTGATAGGAATTTCATCTATGTATTGAAAATTAATAAGGTAAAAGTCACGCATACGGATATGCATCTTTTTCTTCCTCGGATATCCGCGGATACTACCGCGGATCTGACACAAAGTTTGAAGTACTATACTGCTACTACTACTTCTACCAGTTTGAAGGTACTAATTGTCAAACTTGAACATTGTTATTATAAATTAGAAATTGCTATGGTGATGCTCTTTGTGAGAAAATTTGTGAACTTTATATGAAAAATTATTGTACAAAGTGTAAATATTATTCTACTATTTGGTCTATTTTAGTACATAACTAGGTTATAGATTTATGTGTTATCAGTGTAAAAATGATGCATTTTTTAGACTTATGCGCCTATGTTTATGTATGCTATATCCATACTAGAAATTACTTACTATGTGTATTAAATGCTTAAAGGCGATTGAAGTCTATATTGAAGATTATCTGTAAAGCCTGCATTACTGTACATACTGTACAAGCAATGAAAATGAAGCCCTCAGCTCTAAGTAAGCTCCCTATTAGGATCCATATATTTATAAAATATGCTATTTTATTTTTAATGCATATTATATTGAATGTAAAGATATATTACAATAAAAATATAAGTGCTCATTAATGTAAAGCTACGGTAGTGAACACAATCTGTGTTACTTTTATCTAAAGAAATATTGAACTCAGTAGACTACAATAATAATTTACAATTACAGTAATAATTTTTATACCTTTACATTTTTTCATAAAAATATTAATTGTAAAAAAGCTTGTAGATACACGTAATGTTGTGTGATGTAAAGAACAGCACCAGAACCACTACTATTACCGTGCCAGAACGTTGTCCAAAATACACAATGTAAAGTTAAAAAGTATTTTTCTTTCTTCACCCATATTTTAAAGATTTTATATTGGATAATTAATAGGTTTGCCAAATAAAAATGCCTGCAGTGTTTACTTCTAGAAGATGGTTGTGTTCTAAGTTTGTTTATTTTTTTGTAACCATTAATTTGGTAAATCAATCAATAAATAAACAGCATCTTGTAGCCGTTATTGCAAAATAAGGACTACACTTTTTATTTTTTGTATTAGTATTAATGTTCAGGGCATACTATTATCGTGATAACATAAATTATATATATGAATAATTAATTTTTATCTAAATTGCCAGTTTGCGAATTTTATCAGATTTATAAATCTAATTAAGTTCTGTAATGACTAGTCTTTATACCTTTATTTGTCGGGTTACTTATCTTATTCAAAGTTTTTTTTTTACTTATTATAAGGAAAGTAGGATTTTTTTTGTTATTACAATTTTATTGGAATTTGTTTAGATGTTGATGTGTATGGGCTTTTTGCTTCACATGAGGACTTGAACGCATGAACGGCCTAAGCCACATGTTTGAACAAAACTGAGATATTGGATTTATCTCAATCAAAAATATATTTTTTATTCAAATATGCTGTAGTCGTAATTTTTACATCTACTACGTCCGTTAACTAAAATATGTTATAATAGAATCTACATTCTGCAAATGTTTGTATTATGAAGAAATTAATTTATTAAGAAATTCATTTATGTAGTTTGTGTGTTGTAGCATAGACCTTCCTTATTCTTCCGCACTGAACTATGGGTGTTTGCCGTCAAACAGGCCCCTTAGTTGAAGATTCTAATTACTCTTCCAACCTCTCTAGATATACAGGAACAACGCTGGCGGCATTTTTCTATAGTATAAATATAAATTAGCAAACGTCCATGCAGTCCCTCTGATAGTGAATGGTCACTGCCACCCATGGATATAATGTTACCAACGCAGGTACAATTTTATATCACCTGAGGTTGCCAACAGATACGTAGCAACGCATCTGAGGTCTAAGATTTTCTCCTCAAGTTTAAGTATAGCCAGCAACCTCGCCTCTTCAAAACTGGAACTAGTTTCTTCACATCTTCACAGAGGATTAACAAGTAATAAGAGCATGTTAAATCAACGGCAATATATTTAGTTGACCAGTAATTCGAGAAGATGCGGCATGTCAGCAGCAGTTACTTCGATATGGGAGGCGAACAACAGTACATCAAGTTCCCACTCAACGAGATGAACTTCGAGGGCATGGACTTTTCTGAATGCAATCAGCGGTTCTGTTAATAATATCTCTGAAAATTCGATGGTACGAATGTTTAATAGATCTATTGGAAGCTGGTTACAAAGGCGTTGGCAGTCCTAAGGAGTAGGATGGTCGCCCCACTTGAATAGAAAAATGTGACCGGCAAGACCGTGTACCTACTAGTTTTCACATTACAATTCTTAATCTCAACGTCTTTTGTAAATAAGATGTATACAAAACGTAGCTACAACTTCATATTATGCGTAAAACTGCCATCCATTGCGGAAGAACGGGTATTTTATAATCTCTATAAACCAGCCCCGGTTTTCATAGTCAAATGCTTGCTGTCTTAATTAAAAGATTCGTAAATCTCTGTTATGTGGGGGTACATTATAGAACTTTGGAAACGTGGTGAATCAGCCTCGTCAACTGAAACGATGTTAAGTGACTCGCGCGGGTGCCAAATTATATAACTGTTTACCACATTATTATAATCTATGTGGTTCCTCTGAATAGTGACAATGAGTCTTTAACCATCCAACGCGCGTTAGAGATTACAACGCCATCTATAAAATTGTGATGACTTTAATTGAATATTAGTAGAATATGATAGTAACCTTGAGAATTTTTGTTTTGTAAGTTACTCAAAAGATGTCGCTACTAGGGTTTATAATAGTAAAATATTACAAATAAAGTAACCAATAAATAGCTGATCAATAGAAAATGTAATAAACATGTGTTAAACACGCTTTAAATATCAAGGATTACTATCTACATAATTATCTATGCCGATAAGATATAAAGTTCACGACACCGTCAGCGACATCTGTTACACATTAATGGAAACGTTTTGACATGAAGTAACTTCGCGTTGCTATGCAACTTTCAATCTTAAAACAACGGAACCACGACATTCGCTAGGTCGGAATTTGAATCGTATCGGCCGCTGGGAGTCTCAGTCGAACTCGAGCGACAGAAACGTGTACGGCGAAGTGCGGTCGACTCGTCGATGCGCAGCTGTCCTGCCGCGTTTGTCAATTTTAAGTTTCTTCGAAACGCGAGTGTAAATAAACAACTTATTACTTTTCATTGTCTCAAATGATGAAGTGATACAAATGTTTGTATGTTAACCGTGTCTAACGAAGTGAAGCTGGAGCCTTCGTAACCGTAACCGCTTCTCGCAATGACAAGGGAGAGCATTCAGTTACCTTTTGAGAAACCGGAGGCATTTAAAATGTTTTATATCGCCTAATCGATGCCTTGTTTAACGTATAAGTGTATTCGTTGATTATAAGGACTAAAGTGTTTGTTTGGTGAGACTTGAAGCATATTGTTCTCGTTTCGGCTCGGTCGTTAGTCGTCTACACGTAAAAATGAGTGTTGTGAGTGGTTTGAGCAAGGCTGACTTCAAGACGGCGAGTGATGGACTGTTGGAGCTGGCGGAGGAGCGGCTCCGTAACATCATGCGCACGGAACCCATTACAGACGTGTACCACGTCGAACAGACACCCTTTGCAAGGTCAGCAACAACTAACAACAAGCATGGCTTCAACTCTCAAATTTGACACAGTTTTGTTGATAACTTTCGCTGGAGTAACTAACACGAGACTACACGTGTGAAAAGACTAAACTTTTTAATTTCCAAAGTAACTTTGACGTTGAACAAAAACTTTTATCAGTATACGTATACGATTTTTACGTCCATACAGCCATAAACAAAAATAATACATAAAAGTATATGAACTTTTTCTAGTCAATCAGTAATCCAAAAATAAATCACTATTATTATTACTCTTAAGCCCATAAGTCATATAACACTCATAGATACTATGAAATATTCATGGCCAACGTTGATAGCTGGCTGTATGAGTATGTGTCATAGTATAAGTAGGTATGTAGCTAGTGTTGTACTCAGCTGGTAGTTGTGTAGTGTAGGAACTGCACAATAGAACAGTTTTATTCCCACTATGGCTGTGAAGTGAACAGGCTTGTGTTTATCTCTTCAAGATAAAGATGACTGATGAGTGTATAGCACCTTGATAATTTAGAGATAACACTGTTATTTTGCTTGGACTAGAATGCTTGTAGTGAGAAATCCAGCAAAATGTTTTAAGCTCATGATAACATGTTAATTCTATTGTTTATTTACTACTTACCATAAATAATAGGTTTAACATAGGAATGTTACTTGTTACATTATAACTTATTTAATTAGATTTTGTTTTTAGTGAATATGCTTATTTATTGTTAACTGAAAATCACTAGCAAAGGAATTTTAAGTACTAATAATATAAATATAAATTATTATATTTATAGGCAATACTTGAAAAAATGTATATTATTATACAAATTAATTTACTTAATACATATGTCTACTAGAAAACATAATTTAATACAACTACTTGTATTGCATAGCCAGTTTAAATTGTAATCTGAGTGACCTTGGAATTATACATTATAATAATTACAACACAATGAATAAACAAATGAGGATAAAATTGCAAATTAGCAATTCAATTTTTATTTTCATTGCTTACATTTGAATAATGTACTTCCTAATTTTTATCTTTACATAATAAAGTCAATGAAGTTCTTTGTTCATGTTGATAATATTATTACAATTTAAAATAATAGAAGTAGTAATTTTATTATAAGTAAGTAAAAATACTAGAAAGTTCTTATCTTCTTATAAGTTCTTATAATTGAAATTATTTAATTACTACCAAACAGGTACAAATATATAGTATTTCGTAGTGATTAAACCTATGCCTGTTGTTCGTTTTATAACATTTTTTAATTGCACTAGAAAATTTTAGGCTTTTGAACTATGCAAAACATTTTATTTTTTGAAACCAAAACATTTCAAGATTTAATCTAAAAGATTTCAATTGTTTAATAAATTTTTTACCCTCTTCAAGTACATTATTTTAACACAACCCACTTTTTAACATTGTATTTTTCTTTAATTCAATAACTTCTATTTAGAAAGAAAGTGATTCCACTTTATCGATTCACAACAAGCAAAGATATTTTGTAACATAACTCCAATTCCTTTAGGTTGGTTAATAACAAAGGCATTTGCTCCATAGTGAGGTAATGTTACTTTAAAAATTTGTTTATTTTCTCTTTTTACTTGTACACGCGGACATATTAAAAAAGATCGACACAACCTGTTATTGAGAATATTGTTTCAAAGTATTTAACACTTATCCCCATTTCTCATTAGTACATATTAAATCATGCACCAATGCATATCTTAAATAATATTATTTTATCCCATTCAGTAGAAAATTAAACATTGACTGCTTACGACCGGATCAATAATTGGGATGCACGTAAAGCTTTGTCCACAATAAGTGTGAAAGTGTGTCTGAATTTGGCAGGTATGATGTGCTACATAACAGGAAAACATATCCAACTACTTTTCCTGTTTTTGCCACCATCATCTTGTGTGGGCGTTCACCCAACTTCTCCATAGACCTTGCGAAAATAATTCAAATCTTATATAGTCAATGTATCAATTTTTGGAAATAATAATGTTCAAGCAAAATAAAAATATTATTCATTTGTATTGAGTACAATAAATATCGCAATTTTATAAGTGGATCCTCAAAGATCTGATTATAATGAAGATAATAAGTAGGTATACGGGTAAAGTACGTTTGATAGTGAAGGTGCACTTTTATAGAATTGCGTGCTCCCTATTTGTGTGCTTACTAATGCGAACTAAGAACACAGCTTTAGTCTGCTTTTGTCGTTCAAAAACCAACATTATTTTTCTTACACTTAAGTCCAATTTACGATAATTTATAAAACAAAGTGGTTTCGAGCTTTAGGTGGCGCTGAGCAGTCGGCCGTTACCTGTTTTTTTAATGGATGCTTCATCTGATTTATGATTTCGAAAGTAAACATTTTAGCATACTTTGATTCCATTATCATAAATTAGATTCAAAGCATTAAGCATAATTTTTTATGAATTGATACACGTATCGTGTTCTGAGTTCACTTAAACGAAAGTGAAACGAGCCGATAAATCTAGAAATAGAGTTGTTTTACGATTGTATCGAATAATCGCTTGTAAATCTAACCTATACAAAACAATGAGGCTGAGTTTCTAATCCGTATTTTGCTCTGTCGGTTGTAAACCGCCGAGTATTTTCATTGGTGTTGTGTTTCCTTTGAATGGAACTGTATGGTATCGATTATTGTGCCGATTCGTTTATTCTTAGCGAGTAAATGAAAAAGTTTATTCGTAGTTCTTATAATTTAAATAATTTCGTTGATATATTTAGATATTACAGCATTATATATAAAAATCTCGTGTCATGATGTTTTCCGGATTGATTTTAATGACACGGATAAGTATCTTTGTCCATCTTAAAATATAGGCTGTATTTTATTTCGATTCGTTTTTTTTTATTATAAATTGAAAGTTACTGGCAGCACAACGTCTGTCAGGTCAGCTAGTATTATTTAAATATGAGTAATTTGAACTTAAGCTCAAAAATCGCTGTACCAAATGACCATAATAATGAGTTCTAAACTTCTAATTATGTCTTGTGTGAGTGAGTGTTTAGTCATCGAGAATGCTAGCTAGCCTTCAATGATTTATTATTAGTTTACATTCTTGCAACACTTGTCACATGTTTAGTACGCGCCTATTACGAAACTAGGTGTAAATTACTTTCTGTCGTGAAAATTGATGAGAGCGACCTTGGATGAAGAACTTTTCCGCAATGTTTTTATGTTTTTAGAAATGTATGTATGTTCAAAGATAGGCATATAGGATAGGTTGTTCTTGGACTAAAATAAAATACTCGCGTATAAATAATAATATAATGCGTATTTGTGTGATCCTTAAAGCAAATATTTTATTTTTCTTACAAATTCCTTGTTGGGTACTCAAAATGCCAGTACCAAAATATAAAGGCACCATTCACAATTGTTCGCTTTAGTCATCTAATAGCTGGTGGCTATTTGCAGAGCTGTGCTTATATTTCACATCAATAAATTATTCGAGATTGAGATGTGTTAACAAGATGTTCTCGTTCCCAACGTTACAATGGGCGAGATTCATCTCGGACGGTTACAGGCCGTTTAATTAATGTATTCCTACACGTTTTACATATCGCCGTGTACATTTCATTATTTTCCGCGGTCGTGGCGGCGGGCTCGCGCTCTTGATTGCTTATCAGTGGCCGTTTTAGATAAAGTCTCGTTTCGTTGTTTTAATTCTATTATACTTTCCGTGTATCTGTTGATAAACGTCGTCTTACGTGTCCGTAGGTAAGGATGATTACATTATTGCTGACGAGATATCGTTTGAATATTATGAACGTTTTATTAACGTGTTACATTTTGTTTTATGACCATCGTACTAATAAGTATTGATATCGTACAATCATACTTTTTAATACAGAATAGTTTGAAGATGTTCATCTTTTCAGGACATATTTGTATCGAAAATAGGTCAATCTTTTATGGTGTAATGGGTTTGTTGACGTGTTCGCCGCGTGACACGGTAACAATCAACTGAATCTTTCCGCGGATCGCTCCGTGATGCGCAAGGCCGGTCCGGAATGACGTGACGTATCGTTCGTTCAGTCGTTGACAGTAATTGTTATTATTGAATGGTACGCCTTATTTTGTAGAATAATTATACAAAATTGTCTATGGATTTTTTTTCTTTTTCTGTAGTGTTATGGTCACTAATATTCTGATGAGCCATGGAATGCACATTACCAGGCAGAGGGTTATGGCTTCGCTCCCAGCTTAGGCAAATAATTAATGTATTTTTAAGACGCAAATCATTTCTTTATATTGTAATTTGCCCTATCATAGACTCCGAAACGAATAACACTTTACTATTTTTGTACTTACGTTTAAGTATTTTTGTTGTCAATTAAATTCACGAGCAAATCAAAAATCACAGCTACACCTACTTATACCTCGAGGTCTTTTGTGTAAGAAACTCGTTTTGAACTGGTTCTGTTCGTTAGCGATACGATAATTCGATTCGACTTCCTTTAAAAACAAATGTTTAACACAATAATAAAAAAGGAGGGAATTGTTACTAATATACACTGAGTACATTGCTGTACTTTCTCACAGATAACATAATCTAAGTTGATGTGTCATACAGAAATATTTATTAGTTATTATAAATTGCATATTAAGTATTGCTCATGATTATGGTCGTGTAAATGGCAATATGGTGGGGTAAATGGCATCTTGTTATTCATAAGGAATTTACATACACAACATAAACGACCTCTGTAATTATATTTTACTCATGATTTAATTTTACGTAATTATAAACTGTAAGTAATCATTGTTATATTGGTAAATTCTATTGGTAGGGGATGTCAACTGGAGAAATTATTTTGCATTCTCGAATAAATTATTTTTGTGCTAGTTAAAACATAGATAATAAAGTATATTAAAAATGATGTAATAGTATTTATATAATATAAATACCAATATTATTGGTTACGGAGTCCTATTAAAAATATTTAAATTTTCTAAAGCATGTTATTTTTTGCAACACAGCAAAGTCAGTTGCGTCGTTGATATGCGCTGACCTTTATAATTGCTGACTCTACTTATTAACATAAAATACATATCCATCATATACTTAGCCTTAAATAGATATCATAAACAGTACATAAGTACATGTGTAATTACTTTTTTAACCGTATCATGTCAAATTAAGGACAATAATGAGACGGAAATGTAATTTAAACGATATTGTAATTACGTACGTTATTTTAGTAATTAAGTTTTTAATACATTATAAGTAGAAACAACATATGATAAGTCGTTGGGCATGAGTAACAGCTGCAATCATGTTTAATGTGAATTTCTTTATGATTACGTTTAATATGTGCATAAATGTGTTAAAAATTCTTGATATTATTCATCTACAAATCTCCTGTGTCTCAGTAGGGTAAGGTCGTCAACTTTTTTCCCATTATAAGTTAACATATCTATATAAATAAAAATGAAGTACCAAAATGTTTGTACGCGCATAACTTTCAAACGTCTGCACCAAATCTGTTCAACCTTTTATATGTTCGTTATTTTCAGGAGATGGTTTTTATGAAAAAAAAAAACAAATAAGAAAGTAATACCAAAAAGTATTTAAATATTTTAATTTTTTCCCCGTTTTTGATTGCGGGACGAAGTCCCTCCTGGTAGCTTGTTTTTAAATTAAGTAACAATAAGTAATTTATTTATTATTGTCTATATGTCATACTTTCCATATTTACTTCTTTATACTATACGGTTTCCCAGTAATGGTTGCGATGGACACGTACAGAGATAGCTCGTCATATCCTATAAAAAAATAAGCGAATTATTTATTATATTTTTTTATTCGTGTAGTTAAAAATACTGTGTAGACAGTTGCATACACTAACTAATGCATGTACGGAGGGGTTATGAATACGTTTCCTAGTCGGGGCAATGTATTCGTATCCGTAATTTCGTATTCGTATGCATTATGCATATAATGATCGTACGGGTTACGCTGGCAGGCCTTAGACCATTGAATGTCGCCTTTGTTTATGTACAATGCAAGTTGCATAAAGATAATATTATTATTCTTATTATTTCATATTAATATCCGCAGAAACTTGGAGATGTTGAATGATTTAACTTGTAACCTTTTGCGTTTACAATGCTGAGCTTTTTGTTGCATTTGGAGAGGATCGTGGCAGAATGAAGCTTGTTCCTTATCATGCTGAATTTAAACCGGTCATGACAGTTTAACAATCCCGATGATGTTGTGTAGTAAAGTCATTTAAAAATGGAACAAACAGATAGACGGGATGGCTTTAATAGGTATTTTTTTTATTAAGCTATGATTTCGCTTTAAGGGTTCTATCATAATACTGTAATGAAGTTTGATAATATTTTAATTAATATAGTTGTTTTAGTCGCGTTGGAATTTGTAAAGTCGACAAAATGCTATTTGATACATTTTGCCAAATCTACGGCATCCTAGGTGACACATATATTATGTTTTTATTGGTCTAAACCTACATGTGTACTGATACTGATACATGATTTAATAGGTAATAGGTCCGCATGGAATCCAAAAATGAAAAACCATAAACATGCTTACTTTAAACAAATCAAAAATAACACGACATAAACGGGGCTAACCCCATATATTTATTACAATCGCTATTTTGAGCTGATATTATTCATACCGTAACTCCCATTCTACATGTTATTGTGAGCCCCATCCTCGATGTTATTGTAACCCCAGTAAAGTATACAGAACGGAATTCCCATCGCTTGATTATTTACCCAACAGTTTGTGGCCATTCTGTCGTCCTAGAAAACACCAAAATGGGTTACTGCACTGTGGCCCGCTTCGCAAATGGGTCGCTCGTAATTTATCACGTAAACAATGCCACATTCTGGGAATGCGAATAAAGTAATGCTAAAGAATTACCCGCAAATAGGTCGGCGGTTTGCAAACATACTGATTTTTAAGGCAGTGAACTATTTTATAAACAGCACGGGATCTATAAAAAACATCTAAGACTAGCTGACCCGCGCAACTTCGTTTGTGTCATATAAGAGAGAGTGGTTTAAATTTCCCCGTTTTTGCATCATCTATCGTTGATACTCCGATACCTTTTGGTCATTGCTAGAACTCATATTAATCAGCGGCTTTGTTGATATCAATTCGCAGTTTTGTATACTAGCAGAAACTTTGTAACTTCGAAATTTGTAGATTTTATACCAAATTTAGTCCCTAGTGACACAGTAATACGAGATTTTTTTTATAAGATTTGTATGAAGGCAGCAATCGAGCATGTAGTCCATCTAATGGTAAGTGGTTACTGCCGCCCATGGACATCAGTAGTCATCCCCAAGCACAATTAAAAGGACTAAGATGTTTGCCTCGTGTACAAGTATAGCCGGATACCACGCCTCTTCAAACCGAAACACAAGAATTGCTTCACGGAGGATTATTATAGTGGCGGTGGTACCTCCCCGGTATTGTGTTTCGGTATGGAGAGGCGTGGTTGCCGGCTATACTTAAACGCGAGGCGAACATCTTAGTCCTCAGGGGT
>DWNR01002989.1:0-12284 GCA_018250455.1 Polygonus leo
ATAGAAGAGGGAGTTTTGAGGGACGGGGGGGGGGGAGGTGGGGGGGGGGGGGGGGGGAAGGGGGGGGGGGGGGGGGGAAGTAAAGTAAAGTTGCTTCAGAATACATTAAAATGAATAGAACCTGTTTTACCCAACAGTCAAATAATAGTAAACGTAAATAAAAAACAGAGGTCGAGAGCGGTCTAAGGTTTATGCCCTTGACTTTCAAACTATCGCGTCCGGTCTTAGTCAGTTCAATAGGTATTTTGATTACCTAATATTTTGATACGTATTTTCCAAATTTATGTTTACCAATAATATCCAATTTTGTAGAGATCTGAATAAGCATTATGCTCGTCTTATGGTAGTGGACTAATATTGTCACACATGGCTGTTACGTATCTTTTATATTGGACCAAAATAAAATAGTAAACCAATGTCAAAATAAGTTAACAGAGTCCCAGATTTTTTTTCACTGAAAGATATCTAACAGTTATCTTTATATCTAGATAGATACATAGGTAACTCACAATTTAGTTAGATTAATTATTTTTAACATAATAAAAAAGTTTAGCATGTTACTTTAGATTTTTGGAATTTTTTTATTGTTTTAAGGTAGCAAGCGAGCATACAGTCCACCTCATAGTAAGTGGTCACTGCCGCCCATGGACATTAGTGATTATTCCCGAGTACGATTAAATCGTACTTGAGGTTGACCACAGATGCGTTGCTACCCTTGAGGACTAAGGTGTTCGCCTTGCGCTTAAGTATAACCGGCAACCACGCCTCTCCAAACTGAAACACAATAAATTGCTTCACGGCGGATTGTGAGAGTGCCGGTGGCACCTCCCGGTTGAACTATATGAGTTCTACCACCTGTAAAACGGAATACCACACCACTTTACAATCGGATAAACAGCAGACCATCAGAAAAATAAGTTTCTGTTTGCCCTGTGTACCCTATGATTAAGGTACATAAGGCAGAACATTGAAAATAAATACAAAGCCATACAAAATCTCGAAACAAGATTATCGTCAAACGAATATGACATGAAAGCATTTCTTAAGCAGATCGTCGACCTTGCACTGGGATTGGCTCTGCTCTTGAACAATAGTAAGTGAAGGAGATCGCTTGCCGAGACACTAGTGTGACCATTTTGTATATTAAACATGGGATATTTTATTTTCAGGACACACATATTGCACATGCCGGGATACACCTGCTTTGGAGTAACGCTCAGCCGAACACACTCGCAATGGTTTTTAAGTGACATAATCAGCTAAAATTACGTCGCGTACGGCTAAGCGTTGAGTCTTCCGTCAAGTGAATATTAACGCGACTATTTTGCATCGCTATTGGCACATCAGGCGTCACGTTACGTGATCGAAATATCAGCGTGTGTTCTGGAATGAGGATTGAATGACGTCCAATAAGACGGCCACGTTTTGCCCACGGTTCTGTTTCAGTCCGTTTCAGTCAGTTCTGAGATTACTTTTATGGCTAGTCTGTATCAAAAAAAGAATGTTTAAATTAAAAAATAAAAACGTGATGTCGATACTGGTTCTATATTTAAACTAAAGTGGTATGAAGCACTTCTGGAGAAGGAATTCCATGTTTTGGAGTTTGGATATAGGCTTAGAGAGGCATGGTTACCTTTCTAAGCCCAAATCAAAACACTATAGAAAACAGTACACACGTAATAAATAAGTCAAGTCATCGAGATCTGTAGTCAGTCTCAAGTACGTTTTAATCGTACCGGTTTGGTTAACAATGTCCACGGGCTACAGTAGCCGCTCATCAGGTGGACTGCAAACGCGTCAACTACCATTAAACGATTAAACTTTTGAAAAAAAAAACAAGTGTTAATAGTAATAACCTGCCAATGGATGCTTAATTAAAATTAAAATTTAATCTGTACGTCGGCTTTGAAGCACATGGATGACCTTGAACTAAGATTGGTTCTTGTGAAGAGTGAAGAAAATCGCTTGCAGAGAAACAGTGTGTCCGTATTTTTTTACTTTAAAACGAGACATTATCCGGACTTGAGAACGGAGAGTTCTTGGTCCGTGAAAGTAATTAAAAATAGAAAAGAAAAAAGGATAAATGAAGCTTCTTATTCTTAACCTAACCTAATAAAATTTACCTATTCTTGTAGCGGAAAATAATATGATTTAGTTATTTATTTACTGATTTATCATATAAGCAGTATTAGGCGGTTCCGTTGGTATCTTTTTGGTGCTGAACCCTAAAAATGTCATAGTGTTTTAATTTGAACTTGATATAAACGTCTATTCTTATTTACTTAAAGGCTGTTATAAAGAGCTGAAGAACATTTCAAGGTGATATATATTTAGGTTTTAAAATATTATTAGGTGAACCCAAAATATCACTGCAAATTTCAAACATACTACTTACTCGTACGTCAGGCTTGGAGCGTTTTCTAAAAGTTTCCCACATGTGGTAATAGCGGCTTGGACTCGACTGAAAAGTTAGCATGCTGTAATATTGAACGCCATATTGGATACTGTACCGTATTGATCGCATTTTTTTTTTAAATTGTTGCATTGTAAAATAGGTCAGACAGTAGGATTGTACAGGAGTCACTTTGAGGAGTGCGCATGATTGATTTGTCCAGCCTCATTCTATCTTCGAACAATCTATACCAGTGATATCCAATGTAGTCCGGGCGGTCTATATAGATCCTCAGGAGTAGGAGAGAACCTGAAAGAGGTCCCCAAAAAATTCGGGGTCCATGATCCATAAAAATGTTCATAAACTGAATATCACGTAAGCTACTTAATAACAGAACTCGTTGCAAATGGTCTACGAGACTATGTAGTCTAGGAAGTACTGGTTTAGACAAATGGCGGACTACCACCAGTTTAGCACTAAACGAAGTGCACATAAAACTTCACCATAAATTTCCAACATCTACTTATATCTCGCTTCAAGCACTAGCTGAAGTTTCCCACATGTGTTAATGGACGTGTTCAACGCAATATTGGATACAGTATTGATCGCAGTTTTTCTTCTATTACTGAAACTCTTTCCTTTTTTGTAAGCAAACGAGAATGTAGTTTAATTGCAGTCATTGGACCACTGTTACATTCCAAATAGCATTGTCAGATAGCAGGATTGTTATAATTCATTTTGGTGAGTACGCCTAGGATTGCATGAAATCATTCAGTCTGATTTACTCATTCATGTAGAATCTACTTTCGAACATCTATAACAATGATACCCAAAGTGATCTATATAAATCCCCAGGACTAGATGGAGACCTAGAAAACAATTAGTTATCCTTGAATCCATTAGAATGTTCATCAACTGAATATTAATAAGTCAGATGTCTACCTAGTAACGTAAAACGTTGCAAATAGTCAACGAGACTATGGGGAGTTTCGAGAGTATTGATCTAGATAAGTATCGATCTAAGCGGGCTACCATTAGTATTGCGCTAAAAGGTATGTACATAAAACTTCATCATAAATTTCCAACATATACTTATATCTGGCTTCAAGCTCTAGCTAAAGTTTCCCACATGTGTTAATGGAGTCTTGGACTCAACTGAAAAGTTAGCGTGCAGTAATGTTCAACTCCATAAAGGATACTGTACTGTATTGATCGCATTTTTTCTTCTATCACTGACACACACATGTGACACATATTTTACATTTTAAATAGCATCCTCAAATAGCAGAATTATACGGCTAGAGTACTCGTAGGAATACATTGTTTATTCCCTCAGCCTCATTCTATCTTCGAATATCTATACCAATGACACCCAAAGACGTCTATATAGAACCCTTGGGGTAGATCACAACCTTGAAAAGGTCTGTGAGCAAACAAAAAAACAATTTGAAGTCCTTGAGTACTTGAGAATATTCATAAACTTAATATGAAGAAAGCAGGGGCGTTACCTTATAACGTAAAAACGTTGCAAATGTTGCGGTCTACGGGTATAATCGGTCTCGTATAAAATCTAAGAAGTACTGGTTTACACAAATGGCGGACTTCCACCAGCTTTGCACTAAACGAAGTTTACATATAACTTCACTTTAAATTTCAAAAATCTACTTATGTCAGACTCCAAACACTCAAAAGTAAGCAAAAGTTAGCGTTCTGTAATATTCAACGCCATATTGGATATTGTACTGTATCGATCGCATTTTTTCTTCTATCACTGAAACTCATTCCTTTTTATGTGATGGCAGCAATGGAGAATGCAGTCCAGTTGTATTCAATGGACAACTGTTACATTCCAAATAGCATCGTCCGAGTGCTCGACTAACAATAATCTACAGGATTCATTTTACGGAGGTATCGTCTTAAGGTAGCAAATAAGCATGCAGTCCACCTGATGGTAAATAGTCACTGCCGCCCATGGACATTACTGATGGATGATCAGTAATGTCCGAGTATGATTAAATCGTGCTTGAGGTTGACCACAGATATGTTACTACCCTTCAGGACTAAGATGTTGGCCTCGCGTTATTGTATAGCGGTGGTACCTCTAAAGTTGTTTTTAATAATAAATATTTTTATCTTGAGAAATAAATTTGTATTTTATATCGAATTATTCCATTCTGTCGATACCGCAAATGTCTGACGACTTGTACCTCTCATGTGTGTGTATACGATATAACCTGGCGAAGGTACCTTGTAAATCTTATAATGTTATGATTCCCAATACGATCTTAAATATGACGAAGGTACCTTCTAACTTTTGATTCCCAACAGCTTACAAATACAAATTAGACTACCGTTGAAAGCAATTATCAGTACTTTTAAATATCTTGTCTAATTCTGATAGACGCAAAGATTGCGTAGGCAATAAAATCAATTTGAACGCTCTTCTAACTTTCCCGAATCTCAATACACCCACTTATTGTCATTAATTAGGATAACGAAAACAAAATTTAGGTGTTTTAAAATATTTATTACTAGGCGCCCCTTCGGATAAAAATACGCCTATTTTATCCGAAGTCAGAAGTAGGGTAATGTTTTACGAGCGTATCTGTATACATATGTATGTTAATAATTTGAACTGTTAACTTTTTTATCGTATAAAGGTAGCAAACGAGCATGCAGTACATGAGTAATCATCCCCAAGCACAATTAAATCATAACTACGATTGGTCACAGATGCGTTGCTACTCTTGAAGACTAAGATGTTCGCCTTGCGTTTACGTAGCCGGCAAACACGCCTCTCCAAACCGAAACATAATAATTTGCTTCACGGAGGATTATGATGGTGGCGGTTGTACCTTCCCGGTCAAACTACTTGAGTTCTATCACCTGGCAGAAATTTGATTAGGCGAATAATTTGAACCTGCGATTCCATGATTGCATCCCCCATTGCGTTATTTATTTAAGAAATTTCGGATAAAGCTTAGGTATGCTTTTCTTACAATATGTTCCTTCAACGTTTCAGCGTATAATAAATAATTCCTACCCTTGACTTTGAAAACTTTCTTTGGGAATCGAATCTTGAATCCGTTTTACAATCGGAAATTGATGTAGTAAAATGTCTTGCCTTTACTTTGATAAAGACTTCACGTTTCCCTATTGCGTTGTCCAATAAATTCCATATTAATGGCGTCTCATCATGAAATATTTGTTTTGCTCATCTTCAATTGTTTTCTACACTTAACTTATAGCCTTTTATAATTTACTCTACTAGGATTTCCCTATTAGATCTAGGAATTGCCCATAAACTTTAGCAAAACCAGTTTTTATAGACAGGTATCCACAAAAACTTTGAAGCGGATTCTACTACATTTTTCCATTTATTTTGACGCGATGCGAAGTAAAATCATATTTTTTGTTCCCCTACATTAGTATTAGCGGAGCATCACGTGGATTTTGCTATGAAAACAAATAAAGCTTCGCTTCAACTCATCTTATTCTCACCTACCCGACCTTGTAGCGAGGTTGCACTGAGGTAAATAGTCATCTCGCTTATAATATATAGGTATCCTATTCCTGCGATTATGACCTCTATATCGTTGATAGAGATGTGACAAACGATGGAATTGATTACCCTTGTATCAATTACTATGGTATAAACAAACGTTTCATTGTTTTTGTTGCGACCGTTCGCAAACGGAGTCGGTTGTTCAAGTAAGTTCGGTTCAGTCTGTCGGCAAAGCCGTTCCGCGTCGGCCGTACGGCGCACCGCGTCGCGAGTCGATCATCCGAAACGCGAGTGTTCGTAGTGTTCTTAATTTGAATTTTTATTTTTTTTCTGTGCAACACCAAGGATTTTTGGACACAACTAACAGGTACAATTGTTTTTTTTATAGAAGGAAAAAATGTATTTTTTTAATTGACTGGTGGACAAATTATTTCTGATGATGCTGTTATGTTGTGTAATTTAATTGTTTTAAAAGAAAAATAAAGAAGAAAAATGTCTATTGTTTTTTGTTCTCACGTCAATCATGACTTCGACGTCTTTATAATTTTACTTCCTGTTCGTAGCGTGTAACCACCTTATTCGGTGGCCACTTATACAATAACTCACGCTTGCACAATATAATATATTAAGAGGGAAGTCCGTATGTTTTGCACTAGTTTTTACTCATACTGTCTTTCGTGTGTAATAGCAATTTTTGTTGTTTAAATTTAGGCGAGAAATTATTGCTCGACTTCCTATTTGATATGTCAATTTTATTTAATTCATTATACTGTCATATTGACATAGTTTTGTAGATATGAATTTTAAAGCTAAAAATTAAATAGTTTTCGGCGTGTTATATTTTTTTGTGGTCAGGCACAAAAGAAAAAAAAAACTATTTAAAATTTTCGTTAGCTTAATTAAATATTGGTTCGAAACAAATTCAGTGATATAATTTATTCATGAATTCAGTTTTGTTAACAGGTCTTTGTTGTTATAAAATCCCGATCATAGATAGTTTTTCTATTTTAGATAACTCTACTCGACATGCGTGTATGTTTGTTAATATCGTAAAAAATAATTTATATCTTTTGAAAATTCGATTGAATAATAAAAAAATATTAATTACTTGTGTTTTTGTTCATCAAAACAAAAACTGAAAAAATCTGAATTATCTAAATGAGTATAAAATGTAATGCGTATAAAAACTTGATGATTTCTGGGTACATCTCAGAATTAGAAAAAGTAAAAAAATGTTAATTGCCACCTACTTTATTCTTCTTTTATATTTAAATAATACTGCTCATTTTCCTGTACTTATTATATATATTTATCCTGTACCTATATAAGAAACGGATTCAGTAATATAATTATAAGATACGCTTACTTCTTCCTTAAAATCCAACTTAAATGTTATGAATCTATTAAATAGCTTCCGTAAAACCTTACACAATCGAAGATAAATTTGAACCATGCTATAATAAGGGGATATATATTTTTATTTTAAAAAATACGGTTAAGGCAGACGGATCACCTCATGGTAAGCAGTTACTGCCTATGGACATTTGCAATACCCGAGCGTTAATGTATTGCCGGCATTCTAGAGCTCTTAGATTGATACCCTTATAGATAGATAAATCTAAGAATCTGAGACCTGAGATAGATAGATTTTTGGTGGTTTTTTTCTGCTATGGGTTCAGCGTTGTGTATATTTCATCTTACACTTGAAATATACGGTATGAAAATACGAAATGTGTTGGAAATGAATAACGATAAAGTATCCTAAGGGGTCGTATTCGCTAAGAGGTACAATGCGATAGTTTAAGTTCTAATGATGATTAACTACTATCCATCACTAAAACATTTATTTTCTGTTTTTTATAAAAAAAAATAGAAACGAATTCAATTTCACCAATTAAAAAGGAAAACTTATACTTTATATTTCACTCACATCACTTGATACCGACATAAATCGAATTCTTCGAAAATATTTTAATTTATATATCAGCTGATAGCCTCTCGGCCTCGCCCTCATATCAGTTAACATATTTTCATACATAAAAAAAAGTTTGCATATAGATGGAACAAAAATCGAGTACAGTCGCCACCAGTATATTAAAAGAAAACGCGGAAAAAATCGCCAGCCGTAAAAATTGTTTAAAAACAAACATTCGAACTAATTGGTTCCATTTACAAACAACGCGCCCGATGCGTTACGTATTGTTTATTGATCACATCAATGGCTATTGTTTATTCGTTTTTTGTTTGACAGCGAAATTTAGAATAACAACGCTTTCAGCTGTCATCGATCGTGATAAACGATTTTGTTCGATTGTTTTTGCTGTCGATTGTTATAGTCTGTTAAACTTTCATAGACAAAATACATGATGTCTATGGTATCCCTCCAAGTTTTAATTGTAAGTTGGTAATTATTTTTTATCCCATTGACACTTGTGTGTAAATACACCTCTACAATAAAGTTTATAAATGTATTCTCAAAAATACATAATCATTACGATTCGAGAACATACCTATATAAATAATTGTTTATTTAATTGTAATATCTTGAAAAGTCAAATTTTAGATGCATAGTTTTATTGTTTTACAATTCTACTTCAACCTTTTAAGGTCAAGGGTAAAATTTAACGTATATTACGAAGTGAATAAAGTAACCGCTAGCTTGAGTTATTTGATTTATTTTAGTTTTAGTTTTCTGTGTGTGCTGATATTTCCCTAAAACTCACTATAAATTTAAGTAAGGAACTATTTGTTACGCCTGTCAAATACATCTCTTTTTTCCCGCCTTGATTTTTTTTTCTTTTTAATTGTGAAAAGAATCGGCCAGTTAATTGTGCCCGGTATCTAATAGCCTTTGGTAATCTTTTGAGGAAAAATTTACTTTAATATAATTAAAGTAGAAAAAAATACTTATAAGTTTACTTTTAATGCCTGCTGTAACAAAAAGATGTACTTATTTATGACAGTTTTGATAAGTTACCAAATGACGGCTTCGCCATACTATAATATTATGAAATATTGTCTATAAAAACAGGTTAGTGTTGCTACACAGTTTTTTGCTCTCTAGCGCACTGACCTTCGCGAGGTGAAGGCAAAAAGTGGAGTATCTTTTTCTGGTTGACTGTACTTATTTGTATGCTTAACACTGACATTGGGTCTTATTGTATTTAGCTATTTAGTGTTCAGGACGCGCCACATTTTTACTGATGATAATGAAAATAATTAAAAGTAGGTTTGCACGACGCATTCATAGACCCCTGTTGATATATCTGTTCTTTACATTGTGTCATTAGTATAGGTGGAGAAAACGAAAATATTTTAAGATCCAGAATTTTTGACCTATCTTTCATCTAAGTGTGCATTTAATTATTTCCCATTGGTTCGAAGTCGGGACCTGTTAATAACTGAGTCATAGTGACCATTTTGGTGCACCAAATTACTAAGACCATAGATAAATAAATTTTACATATAGCCTACTAAATTTGTTTTACTTTGACTATAAAAAGTTTATATAGTTAGGCCAAAAGTAATGAAACCAAGGCCGTGAATACAAGTTGAGTGATTGAAAAAAAATGACTTAAAAGATGAAACAGGATGTATGCTGTTATACAGACGATCGATATTATGCTATGTTATATTATACTTTTTACGAAATAAAATATTTATTTTCGTGTAGAAAATTATTCATTTCGAAAGATAAATTTAATGATTGTAACAATGAGAAACAATAGAAAAAGTTTTTGAATATTTGACTTCTTCCTGTGTTTGATTAGGGAAAACGCTTATTTAAGCGTTATAAATTCATATTTGCGTTTATGTTATCAATTTTAATTAAAAAAAATATTTTGAACCACAGGTAGAGTTTCCCGCCATAATTATTTCTATATTTTCTTTTTATATCACATTTTATAATCGCAAGCTCGAGTGACACGACTATGGCACGGTTTTTCATTAGTTTTAAATGTGATTATTTATTATAATATATTTTAAGATCCAGTATACATTTGATATGCTTCTTTTCTGTTTTCATCTAGCGATAAGGTAGATGTGGCATCGAATAGTGTTCACCATCATTAGAGGGGTCACGTTGTTAGTACTGCAGTTAAATGAGAACACATCTTAAGGCCCAACATATACCACAGACACAATTTCTCTTCGCATCGGACTGTCGTCAGTTCCAAATTTAAATCATAAATATATAATAATTATATTTTTAATTCGTTCTAAAGTTGTTTTTTTTTAATAAATCACACATTTTTTGTAGCGTAGACTTTGTCGCAGTCTTCTGTATAGAGCCTTTAACATTATGGTCGAGAAAGGAACCTTTTTACATAATGCGTTATTCAATTATTAAATTTTATTTTCGTAATGGTTTTTATCATTCCTGCATCTAAGGTCGTCTACTATTATTTTTGTTAAGTTCTTGTCTTCCCAAAGCAATTAAGATAACGGTAATGATTTTTAAATTACTGAACATTTGTTATTGTTAGTTGTTGTTATCTTGAAAATTGTTCCGCTGATATTTTAAGGTTTAAGGCTTTTGTCGTGTTGAAACGGCTTTGGCATAATTTAAAAATAATAAAAAATACTTATATTACTTTAATGGCCGACAAAATATTTTTTTTACACGTTTCTAAGTTCGAAATAACCTTTTAAAGTATTTCGTTTTAAAGAAGACGTTCATTTGGAACCTTCACCTTTTCTTAAGTATAAAAGTAGCAAACGTGCAATTCGCCTGATGGCACGTGATCACCACCACAAATGCAATTTCTGAGGACTGGGTTGGTCGCCTCTTACATAAGCGTGACCGACAACCACATATTTTCGATCGAAATGCTAACTGCTTAAAAATAACTGGTGCGTGGTGCAATAAACCAGAATCTGATGATGACATCTTAGGGAAATCGAGGGGAACTTTCGGAAATGTACTAGGCGTTCTTTCGAAAATCGGGGCAACAAACACACTAGTTGTTGATTTTTTCATGAGGTATTTTAATGGACTACAATTCAATGATGGTCTCGAATCGATCTGATGATGGAGCCAAAAGACAGTCAACGACTTAAAGCAGTTACCCCTTTTCGTTTTAGTTAATTTTGAAGTCGATTCTATTTTTGGTCAAAACATTTTTATTAAAGCTCATTTTATTTATGGCCTCTTTGATATATAACGATGAATTTGGATATAAAATATTTTTTGCAGTTCTTTCGTGCATTGCGGCATGAATAACAATTCAAGCCACTATTTCGCAGGAATTTCAGTTGGATTCAGATTCAAGTAAATAGGTTTTGCAAAATATTTATTTTCATATTTTCAGGAAAATATCCAAATTACGTGAGGCAGAGAAGTACTAGTCATATTTATTTTAATGCCGTTTTGCCGAAAAGGTATTTTTATAGGTACTTAGTTTTAATTGTAAATTATATGTATAATCTATGTATGTTTTGTTGTGTATGCGTATATAGGACTGTAAAATAGTAAATATTACGAAATGTTTTATTTTATTACAATTTTTCATATGTATATTGTATGGAATAATTTTTATTTTAAATGTTACAAAATATTGGGCGCAGTTGATTTCACGACTTCATCTGCGGTATCGTAGGTAGAAAGCAAATTATTATAGGACACACACACACATCTTCACGCCAAATCTCTAACGGGGTAAGCAGAGAATATCGAGTGCCAAATGGTACGGTTCTGACATACTTACCTAGCTTCTTCCACTTTCATAACTCTCCTCACACAAACATGCCGATTTTTATTATTATAGGAACTTATTTTTTATTTTATTGTAAGCAGGTAGCAAACGAACATGGACTGCATGTTCGTTTGATTTGACCTTTATGAATTTAGCAAAATGAATTTAGGAACTTTTTATTTTATTCGCGACTTCACATGCGCTATTGTAGGTAGAAAGCAAATTATTATTGGAACCCTATCTTCCGTTCGCGCGTTCGCACGCGGTATTAAACAATTTTTGTACCCTTGACAGTGTGTGCAAAGTTTCCTGATAATCGGTTGAGTAGTTAAGGCGTGAAAGCGTAACAAGTGTAACAAACATACGTATCAAACAAACTGAGTCTATCACTGCCGTCTGTAGACATTATCATACCCAAGTACGATTTGCTCGTACCTGTGGTTGACCACAGATGCGTTGCTACCCCTGAGGAATAAGATGTTCGCGTAAATGTAGACGGCAACCACGCCTCTCCAAACTTACGGACGGAGGTACCATCACCACCCTCATAATCGTCCGAGAAGCAATTCTTGTGTTTCGATTTGGACAGGCGTGGTTGCCGGCTATACTTACGAATGATGCACACACACACATCACATCTTCACGCCAAATCCTAAACGGGGTAGGCAGAGAGTATTGAGTGCCAAATGAC
>DWNR01002990.1:0-12281 GCA_018250455.1 Polygonus leo
CATGGCTAGTATTGGCTAGCGTTTTCACTAGGATTTGAAGATTTATTTAGAGAGGTTCTAAGGATTTTGGCATAAAAGTATGGTGGCCGATTACTATTGGAGTATTTTAAGAGACACAGAAAACAGTCATTATAAAAAACGAGTATCCTATGCCATTTTTGATTTTTTGTGACTCTCATACAAAAAAATATATACAAAATTAATATAGTAAATATTTAAAAAACTTGACATCCCATTTTTCTTTCCACATCAGGATATAACTTAGGGTTCATCATTCTATTGATACACATTAGTTTCATCTATGGGTAAAAAACCTTGTAAAGTAGTGTAATTAATCTAACAATCTTTTGATCAATAGATCAATCAATAATAATAGTAACTAACTATTGAAGTTAGTGATATAGTTAGATCAAACTGTAATAATAGGTTGACAGGACTGTTGATCTATAAGATGTCAATAAGTTGGTGACTACTAATATTCACCTAGCTACTAATACATTCAAGAATCAAAAATTGTTTAATGATAAAAGAACCTCTCCAATATAACTATTACCTCTCTATACATATAATAAAGCTAAACAGGGTCAAAGGTCTGTACATGGAAGATATTTGAAAAATAATTGGCTGGGGCTAATACATAGAATTGATAACGGAACATGTTTTAACAGTTTTTAGAATTTTTGTCTGTTTATTTGATCGCGCATCACATAAAAATGGCTTAATGTTTTGATGCCAACTTGACTAATCTGTTGAGAAGACCGCCGGTCAGGTTTCAGGGTATAAAAATTCAACCCTTGAAAAGAGGGGTAGCGGGCTGAGTAGTATATTTTAAAATTTAATAAGATTCATCCCAATTCAAAACATTATTAATATATTGCATTATGTTCGTAATGGGTTCAACTGCCTGTCTTAAAATTATCTACATCTAGTCTATTCCTATTGTTTACTTAATATTTTGTGTTATTTTCCTTAATTGCAATACATCACTAATACTAACTACTGTGCAATCAATTTTCCTCAATAATATTGAGACTCATTTAATACAAACTGACTGTTTTATTATTTGTTATGTATTCAGTGCCATACCTTTTAAAATAAAATAACCAATAAAAATGTAGTCAATGACTTACATAACAGAGTTTTTGATGATGTGTCATGTTTTAAAAGTGACACACATAATTTGATAAAGTAAATAATGCTTCATATATTATTATTTTGACTGACTGACCTTTGACAAAACTTCTAATGTGGATTTGATTTGCCTAGATAATGTGTACTAAGATATTATTCAGATAGTTCCAAAGTTATTATTAAATCATTATGAAATAATATTAAACTATTGAATTCATCATGTCAGGATTAAATAATTTGAGACATTTCCATAAAAAAATCAAAATTTTCCTATTATTAAAATGTTGCCCTGAATTGTATGTTAAATAATTGAGGAGCTGCCAAACAAAACATAGTAATTACAAAATTTCACAAACATATTTTTTTGTGAAATTGTGTTCTCTCTTTATCTATTACAAAAGAAACAAAAAATAAGTGTTTACTAATAGTTTAAAAACAGAGTAAAAGTTGACGATTCATAATAATTGCCAAATAAAAATACCATTTCACAATTTTTTTTTTAAATACCTATCAAAACTTTACGAGTTATTTGATTTTTCAACATAATAATAACATACACACAGAAAAAGATATTGAAATTTATAATTTTATGTGAATTATACAATAGATTTCTCAAATCTATCAAAATTTAGTCAATTTCATTCAAAATGTAATAAATGTCGATTGATTTCAATCAAAAGGGCTTAATCACAAATTTGTATTGTCTATATGTAATTTAATTTTGGGTTTAGAAATTTGTAAAAACCATATGTTGAATAAAGATTTAACGATCTAATTAATCCAAAAATCACAACACCACACATGATCGCAGTATTTCAGTTTTTTGGCTCTACTGTAAAATTAAGTACCGTGCAGTTACGCCGTTTCGTTCGCCAGCTCCTTAATTATGACAAATCATTTTACT
This sequence comes from Polygonus leo, assembly GCA_018250455.1. Lineage (NCBI taxonomy): Eukaryota > Metazoa > Arthropoda > Insecta > Lepidoptera > Hesperiidae > Polygonus > Polygonus leo. Next base: position 2,036 of record DWNR01002990.1, read on the forward strand.
AACCTTCGTCAATATTAGTCCAACTTTGCACCAACTCTTGTTCTATAGGCCTGACTTGTTCAGGGTCGAACATCCACGTTCTGTTGCAGAAGCCTGGCCCGATGGTACCCAGTTTAGTGGGCCAGATGCCGTGTATTGACCATGAGTCGACTTTAGTTGGCATTACGCATCTCTTCGTGTGATGATGTTTTTGGAGGTCCTTACAAACAGTTACTGGCCATTGCTGAGTGAAAATAAGTATATCCCATTCGTGATCACCTGTTAAAGGAGCTCTCTTCGCCTCCGCATCGTGAAAACTAAAACTAATATAAGGCAAAAATTTAGTTCAATTCCAAACATATTAGTACCACAAAACAATTATTTTTTTATTTACCTCAAAAAAATGGCAATTGCAATAAATGTTAAATGTTTACACTGCATGTTGGCTTCGAAGTTATTGTCATACAAATCGATTGTCTGTTAATCAGTTAATCTAATATTCTAGTTTTATTATTAACAATAAATTACGAAAGAAACGTAGACTTTCTCTGAATCGACATTGTCAATGTCAATATTGTCATGTCAATAAGTCATTATGACAATCAGTGCTGCCATAATAATCAAGATTTATAACTTTATGGTTCTTCCAAAATCACGAAGATTTATTTTATCTTCCTATGTTATAATTCATTGTTAAAATAATAATACTTAAACAAAAAAAAAAAAAGTTATTTTTTGGTGTACACCAATTTTCAAAGATACTTAATAACTAAATAAAATGAGCTCAAAATACAAATGAATAAACAAAGAAGTAAGAAACATTAATACTCAACTCTAAATGAAAAAATAGAAAGGAAAAACTTTTACCTATTTTATCAGTCAATATTAAAATATCATTCCAGGAGATACTGCAAATCAGTTTAACATAATAAAATAATATGTAACGACAATAAATAAAATAAAAATATGTATCGATACTGTTGTAAACAACGACAACAGAAATTAATTATAAAAAACCACTTATGTAGCGTGGTTTTGAGGGCGACCAATTTTTATTTTTATGTACAACACTACTAAAGGGGCTACAAAGAAAATCATAGTAAATCGAGATAAATATTTGTTTGTGAAATCTAAAACCTCTTTTTCGTATAATCCATGAAATAAACTTTTAGGATTCCATCAACCTAGATCCTGGACTCGTGTTCCCTAATGTGACTGTACTGTTTGATTGATTGTTCAGGCAGCCATTGGACACGGAAGATACAGGACCAGGTAAAGTATTGCCAATTGGGGAGGCCTATGTCCAAATGGACCTCAAAAAGCTTATTTGCCCATGTTCCCCTTCAAATTATGTTGGTTTCGCGTAAATCTAAGAAACCAAATTAAGCTTTTCAAGAATAAACAGAGGTATAAATCGAGTAACTAGCGGACCCCACAAACGTTGTTCTGCCATATAAATTAAAATACAAAAATCTTGAAAAAAAAGGGGGTTAGTGGTATTATCGAATGAAGATTGCAAACGAGCTTGCGGTCGTCCACCTGATAGTAGGTGAAGTTCGTTTTTTATCGTATAAAGGTTCACCTGATGGTAAGTGGTCACTGGCGCTCATGGACATCAGTAATCATCCCCAAGTAATTAAATCATACCTAAGTTTGTTCACAATCGTATTTATGAGTGTGCTAACTCTGAGGACTAAGATGTTCGCCTCGTATATATCGCCTCGCCGGCAACCACGCTTCTCCAAACCTAAACACGATAATTGCTTCACGGAGGATTATGAGGGTGGCGGTGGTACCTCCCCAGTTGGACTTAACGAGTTCTACCACCTTGTAAGTTGTGAAGTGTTTATTTGACAGGCAGTTATGTTGCTATTCCTGAGGACAAAGATATCAAGAGATAGGCTATACTCGTATGTAAGTATAGCCGGCAACCACGCCTCTGCAAACTTAGAAAAATCAATGATTTAAGGTGAAGATTATGCGGGTACGAAATAATTACTCATTTTTTTTATTTGTATTTGCTGTTATAGCTGCATACAGTTAAACACATTAAAATTTCAATTGCGTACTGTCACAGGTCTGCATCTCCTTAATTATTACAGTTCAAGAGGTTAAGAGTGAGATATTGTAGAAGAGAGAAAAATAGTTATAGGCCTTAGCTTTAGGATTTTGTTGGCATGAAAGAATATGGAGCCCTAGAAAGTAGGTGCCTGAAAAATAGAAAGAGAAATATTTTCATGAAGAACTTAATTTTGTACTGGTAGACAGAACTTTATCTTGGCCAAATGATCCGAAGGATTGTCTAATTTTGAGACTGAGTTTGCTATATAATCCAACCGGGCTTGGTTGCTTTTGGGAAATTAAGGAATATCAGGATATCCAAGTTTTTTTTTACTTCTTAAGGTAGCAAACGAGCATGCATTCCACCTGATGGTAAGTGGTCACTGCCGTCCATGGACATGGAGTAAGATTAAATCATACTTGAGGTTGACCACAGATGCGTTGCTACCCTTGAGGACTAAGATGTTCGCCTCACGTTATGTATAGCCGGCCAAGTCAAGTACCTTATAACCGATATATCTGTGACTTACAGCGGTCAGATGTGGTCCCTTATTGTATTCCACTTAGCAAGCTATACTATAGGCAGAATTATGCCTGGCATTTCACTATGTGACAAAATAATGATATCTGTAATGATGAAAATTACATTAATAAACACGTTACAGACTTAGCTGAATCATCTGACTGAGGTGGTAAGAAAGTTTGTGGGTTGATGCCCATTATCAAAATGAGCTGCATCTAAAAATCAATCATATAAGTTTTCTCGCCATTCTTTTGCAGCATTTTATTTCTATTTGGACCTTGTCAATTTAGGTTGCCGATTGCATACTTAGGTAAAGTTCGGTTGTTATCTTTTGATGGCTATATTTTTAACACTAAGTAAGCGCCCAGCGGGATAATAATGGGCTGTGATGATATATTATTTCTTATTATGAAAAATGCTACTCTTTTTTTCTAACGGGGAAATTATTGGGCCTGAGTTCTGCTTGGATTTGATACATGTGCATTTTTTGTAGTTAATTGTCATGATAGCTTTCCACTTCACCACTCTGTTTAAATCATACATTTTTCTAAGTTAAGCTAATAACACCCGTTGTCTGTCATCACGCATCGCTTCGACGGGTGATCACCGGTTTAAGAAAATGATGATTTTATATTTCAATACCACCCCTACGCCCCCAGCGCAAAGAGCGCTGACCTGCGCTTTTTGCAACGATATACCGTTTACAAGTAACCTCATTCCGCGTTTTTCTTTAACCGTCACTCGCTCCGATGCACCAACGAAAAAAGCTATCGCGTGCGTCACGTAACAATGGTCAAGTATCCCCACAATTACATTAAAGATGCATTATGGGCCTCTCCTACGATTGCAATTATCGCTGGCATCGAGCGCATACATCCTAGGCCGACGATTAAAAAAAAAGCTTCGCTTGCGCGCGAAATTGCTACGGACGCGTTCGCGAATTATTATCACACCGACACAATGCTTTCTCGGCTTGTGCCATTTTTTACGCTGACTCGTGTTTGTTAGCAAATGTTTTTATATCCATTTTATTGCCGCGTTTTACTTATAACGTTTGTCCGTGTTTGTAGTTAATTTTTCATAACACATCTGAAATGACAAAACATATTCGTCATCCCTATGTAATTATTACATTTATTACATAAGCACTTTCTTTCATTTATATGATTATACATGTGTTTACCTGTGGGAGCGACCAGACAAAGAGTTTTTCTAGGGATAACTTCCTCCAAAAATTGGTTAACAGTGGTATCTATATATAAGAAAAATGTCTTTCAAGATCTAGTTTCTTTTTTAGGTTCAAGCTATACACATTACCCAAGAATTTTTCAATGAAATCGGTTGAGCAGTTAGAGAATTACCTGGTACCCTATCTCTGCGCCCATTTAGTGATATTTATGTACACACGAGAGATTACACCGAGAAATTATAAAACAATAACATCGTATATTTAAATCTCAGTATGTAGTAACAAATGACCATGCAATTAATTTAATAGTGAGTCATTTAAAACAAGCAAATTACAAAAAATGATTTTGCGGAAGAATATTATGGTGGCGGTGGTATCCAAATTTCTTCATCACTTGGATATATTATTTATATTTATCCTTAACTCTATCACAATACAAGAAAATTAAAAGTAACTTTAAATATTAAATCACATTGAGAAGACTTATTTAACCAAATGCAATACCAGAAAAGCCAAAAAGTAAACAAAAAGTGTATATGACGTTTTTTATTAATTATACCGGAGTACCAATTTAAAATAAATTAAAGGTAGTTCAAATTAAATTAAAAGTACAAAAAATACCAAACGGGCAACAGAAATACTTATCGCTCAGTTAATAAATTTGCCAAAATTGTCTTGAAAGTTGTCACAAGAAGATAACTTTCACTTGTAACTGGTTATGGTCGCTGATAGCCATAACCCTAGCATTGCTTTACATACGGAAATTGAATATTAAAGACGGAATTATGCAAACGCAACGGTCCTTTTTGCACAATAAATACGTCTATTACAGGTCAATGCCGATATTAATTAAATACCTGGCAGTGTAACAGTTACAATACAGTTATTTTTATATGATATTTGTTAATTTAATTTAATTTAATTTAAACATTTGAAGTAACAAAGGTGGTAAACCTTGGTAGGTAGCAACTGATGTCGGATACATGTGTTTCAAATAGGACATTCCAGTCGTGTTTGAAGCCGGTCACCAATGGTTCAATGGCAACCCGACGTTTCAAATCAAAATACAACTTGCTTATAAACAACTGCTATGCGGACGAAAACAGTATGGAAGTGTATAAGATCTACCACTCATGTAGGTTGTCATTGTTTCGTACCAAAAAAAAATTTTAGCGAGGTCCTTCAATACTAGACGTATAGCATCAAAGCATCAAAGAAGCCGGTAATATTGTGGCAGACGAACTAATAAAATAGACTTACAAAAACAATATAATTTTATTCTTACGTAGATCTGTCTGAGTAGTTAAGTTGGTTCTTGTTTATTGTAGGTTTGAAGCTACTTATAATTATAATTATAGATTATAGATATATATATAATTATAGATTGTAATTATAGACGGTGGGGAATACTTGATATTTAGTGAATATATTTTTTTTATTTTTTTGAAATTGAATAATTAAAATTGTCAGGTGGTAAAACCAAAAAAAAAATACATTATTAAAATAATTACCAAGAAGTATCACCCCTACAGTCATTACTGCCATACAGCTACACCAGTTGATTATTCACAATTTGAGTTTCGTTTGGAAATGTGATTGTAAGTCAAACTAATATAAGCGGTTGTGTTAGTCTTCAGGTCTGGCAAGGCTTTTGTGGTCAATTTCAAGTAGAAAATCAATCCTGAGGTTGATTAGATGTTCGTGGGCGACCGATTTATTGGCCGCCAGCTAGCAATTTCCTTTTTAAAGCACATAATAAAAATAATTGCAAAGTGGTACCATCGCCACACTAATTTCTGCCATACATCAGTTGATTATTAACAATTTGATTTTCATTTGGGAATGTGACTATCGGTCATACGTATACACGCGACCATGTTAGTCTTCAAATTAATCCTGAGGTTATTTAAGATGTTCATCGATGACTTACAATGGTTGACTGTTTCTATGCTACAAGAAAAATTTCATTCATGTAATACTAAAAAGTGTACATTATGACTCTATGTTATACTAATCTACAACACTACTTAAAATTAAAACAATAGCCGGGCGTTGCTCTTGATCGCATTAAAAATTAATGGGGTAGCAAAAAGAGGCGATCATGCGTTCGCTTCCGGGCTGCATGCGCACGCGCCGCGCACCGTGACGCTTTTTTGTGATCCACTTGTGCGCACGCGACGCCGCAGCCACGAATGCTGGATTTATTGGCCGCTTGCTAGCTATGGTTGCGGATTTGTCTGAGGCCTAGCTTGCTTCAGAAGAAAATATTTTTTTGATTATTTATTGATTCGGTGATAGTCTTTTTCAACAATACGTAGGATATGATGTGTGTAATTTTAGGAAATTCTGTAATCAACCCCCAGTATGAAATCATAACTGAAATTGACAGAATCATAAAGATGTAATGCTATCCGAGAGGACGGAGATGTTAGCCTCTTGCTATGGCCGGCATCTACTAACACAAAAATAAATTCCCGGAAGTGGCGTTCTCCATAATTTTTTCATAATTTTTTGATCTCCAGCTGCAATGATTACACATTGCAACTTGAGTGCAACATGTTCGTTGTTTATGAACCGATTTCGATAAGTCTTTCTGTTGTGAATTTAGATTAATCATCAAATAAACATCAAATTTATAAATTTATTTTCACTTTTAAAGTTCGTTTTGAAGTCGGTTATATTTTTAGCACATTTGCAATTTTTTTATTAATCAATAAACCACAAAATATGAGGACAAGAAATAGGACATAATACTTACCCCACGCATGCTCATTGAGAGCTATTCACGAATAAGTAATGTCCCTTTGCGAGGGCCCCATTTCCCTTAGCGAAAGCACTAACCCCTACCTACTCGCAAATGTTATTACCTATTGTCTATCTGTCCCCGATTCCCGGTGACCCTTCGTATTTACCATGAAGTTGGTTGATCAATGTCTGTGTGGAATGGTAGGATTTAGAAAGAAAACACTGTTTATGTGTAGGCTTTAACAGAGGGCATACACAAATTTATATTTATGACTAGCTGTTGCCCGCGACTACGTCCGAGTAGACGAATATAGTCAGAAAGCTTCGAACTGCTAAGCTATCGGGAGTTACACGTGTTATTGTGAGTCAACCAAAAAAGATAAACATATGATGTCGTGGGATATATGTTTTTTATATAATTTTAAGGAGAACATTACCGTTATACATGATTTCCGTGTAGCTTTAACCATTAAGGTTGCACACGCGACGGAAGCTTAAAAATGTGTGCCTCGAAACAGATTTAAAGAAAATGATTATTAATGTCTGGTCTCTTGTAGACGGAATTGCAATTGATCCAATAGATACCTTTCGGCCACTTAGGAATCTTTCTGTCTACAGTTGATGCTATATGTACGTATATATTACGTTAGTACGTATTCTTTAATACAAAAGATAATCAGTCCTTTTAGGCAAAACCTAAGGATGCTTAAAATTACTAACATAGTTTAGTTTATGTAAACTAAACTATATACTAACTAACATAGTTTAGTTATTGTAAACTAAACTATGTTACTTATATCTTACTTATTGGCTCCAATATGGCGTCTGTTAGATCGGTAGCTCGAACACTTTTTGTGCAAACGATTTCTTGTTAAATATTTAACGGATGGTTTAACAGAAACATGTTATTTTCTTGGAAAATTCAATTCTGTACGTTGGTGACAAAGGCCATTATGATGGTGTTTTGCTTTTATTTCGGTGACAAGTGTTTATTTTTAGGGTTCCGTAAGCGTAGGGTCATATTGGCACCGTTACTACCAGGCGTGGTTCTAAGGGGGGGAATAAGGGGGTCATGACCCCCGAAATTGTTATTGCGAAATTGCAAAACCTTTTAAAAATTGTCAATTTACGAATATTAGAAAGGCGACCAAGCTTCGCTCGGATATTTTTAACATAAGCAGTGCCATCTATTGTTGAATAGCTTAATTTCTCGTTGTTCATTGCCTGAAAACACAGATAAAATTACGTTTTCTAAAAATGAAACCTAGCTAGATCGATTTGTCGCCCCCGAAACCTCCCAATTACAAAATTTCAAGAAAATCGTTGGAGCCGTTTCCAAAATCGCTGATATATATATACATACAAGAATTGCTCGTTTAAAGGTATTAGATGTTTTTTGAATTTGAATCTATCTATTCAAAACCTCAAATTCAAAAAACATCATAAGGTAATTATGATGATTAAAAACACTAGGTGAACGTCAACACAAAATTTCTGGGATTTTTTTATCAATACGTACAACAACTTTGAGCGCCTATTTTAGGCTAAGATACCGGAACCGGAAGAAAAAAGCCGGCGGAAAAATCTCCCAGTACTCTTAAAAAAAGATCTGTGACACATTTTTTTCACTTTCCTGTATAGTTAAGGTAAAGGTTTTCGGCCAATTTAAACTTTTGGACCCATAACAGTTACGATTTTCGTAAAATATGTTTAAATTTATATAAAATGATTTTATATGTATAGATAACAAATAATGGAAGTAGTAAAGCTTCTTTTACACAGTGTGATCTAGCTGACAGTGGTAAAATCGCAGAGATATGGATGCAGATGCTATAGTTTTTGTAATTTTGATGAAATAAGCGTTGTCCTGTATTAACTATAAACATTTTTAGTAAAAAAGTTAGGTTACAATAGAAAAGTTAATACATATGATCGTTAAGTTTTCTTGAATCGTCTAATTTTCCGCGCAGTTTATGTTGTTCTTTAATAAGAACCATGTTCTGGCATATTTTAAGTGGGACAAAGGTACATATCTGTACATACGTAAAAGTACATAGCGAAATTTCATTAAAATCAATCCGGTAGTTTCGGAAATTAGTCCCGACAAACCACCGTAAAATTCAGAATCAAATTTTTCTTATTCAAAGTAGATTATTTACAGACTTAAATTTAAATCATACCATCCCAACCAAGTGAATGAATGAAGATGTGGAATGAGCTTCCTCCCGAGATATTCCCAGAGCGCAATGACATGGGGTTCTTCAAAAAAGGTGCGAAAAGAGCTCTCCTTCCAAGCCGGCCCTTAGACGGCGATGCATTGGCGATTCCTCTGGTGTTGCAAATGTCCATGGGCGACGGTGAACACTTACCATCAGGTGGTATGTCTGCCTTATTGCTAGTTTGAAATATAAAAAAAGTGAGTAATTCATTAATTATTCTTTTAGAGGCATATTTCGTCTATACCTAAGCATTCCGCCAATACCTAAACATTTCGCCAATACCGCACATAATACTGGTTATAATAATGGTTCTCCATTTAATTTGAATTTGTGGCTTTCTGCTTAACAGTTACTAATCATTTTCATTAGTCTTCTAGAAACATCTTCCTTCTAGAAGCTTTATGCAATAATATTGTTTTAAGTAAATTATAATTATAAAAGCGCACAAAAATCAAATAAATTTAAACACACCACAAGGGCCCTAGCAAGTTAGCAACACACGTACGGAATGTCTAGGGTTCCCAACCCTAATCTGATATAATTATTAATAGCGTGAGCCGATTTTTATCCCAGTGACTACAGGTTGCTCATAAAAAGTGGTTCATGGCCTCATTTTGAAGAGCTCCAATCGTAGATGTGCAGAAAAATAGAGAGGTTACTTGGATATATGGATTAGGCTTTTATTCTCTATATGAGGTAGGTGCCCTAAAATGTACAAGGTCGCAAAACTGCAGCTAATATTCTGAAAATATTGAAGAAAATGTTTTTTACTTTTTACAAATTTGTAGACAAAAATCCTAAGTATTTGCCTTAAATAATATATTTCGTTTTTGGCTCTGGGTAATACAAAGCAATTTCCAAAACTTCTATCCCGGTTTTACCCTAAATCTTATATCCAACACGTGTTTCGCTCAACAACAAAGCATCATAAGGGTATGATTACTCTACGACGATCTGCCAATGAGGCTCAACAAATGAAATGAACGGACTCGTGTTAATTAAATTTGATCAGAGTTTATAAACATGAATTTTCGCAAAGTAACGTCAGATATTATAACTATATAGACACAGTACACAAAAGCATTTGGCAACCCTAATAGTGAGTCAAGTCTCGCGGTCCAGGAGCATGAGTCACTTCCGTCGCAGATCCCTGCTGACGTCACGGGGTGCGCCTGCGCCGGTATTTTAATCTAGCGATTCTTTATACCGCTTGGTTATAAACGGGAATCAGTGATCTCAGTCGTGGAATTTTTTGTCCGTTTAAAGTAGCAAATGAGCAGACAGTCCTCAGGGAATCCTCAGGGAACTCAGGTCTAGTTATTAAGATCCAACGTACCTTCACATATCTTTTTACTAGGTGGTAGAACTCGTTTAGTTCCGGGGAGGTACCACCGCCACCCTCAAAATCCTCCTTAAAGCAATTCTTATGTTTCGGTTTGCAAAGGCGTGGTTGCCGGCTATACTTATACATGAGGCGAACATCTTAGTCCTCAGGGGTAGCAACGCATCTGTGATCAAACTTAGGTATAA
>DWNR01002991.1:0-12281 GCA_018250455.1 Polygonus leo
CTCATTCCTACGGGAAATTCAGTAATATTTTATATGGCAGAACAACGTTTGCCGGGTCAGCTAGTAAATATATAAATATTAAAATATTGTCTTTCCTATCCATCAGTCCATAGCCAATATCTGTTCCACTGTGAACCTTTTTTAATCAACCCCAAGTAGAACGATACAATCATACGCGAGTTTTTTCGATGTGTTACTAAAACTTAGGGCTTAAGATTCTTCAAAACTTAAACAGAAAGATTTTATTCATAGACGAGTACGTGGTTTATAGTGCTATTTTCTCGCTCGAACTACTCAATTTATGCAATTATTTTTCGTGGAAAGTAGTTCCCGCAGAACTACTTATATGGTGTATTGTTTTGTTAACAGTTGTTTTGTTGTAACAATTGTTTTGTTAAAAGTGGTGATAGTGTTCATCAGCTCAATACGTAAAGTTGTGCACAAATCGACTTGAACTAAGTCGTTACTATCACTCGCACAAGAAACTAAAATCTTTATCACTAGGATATTAATAGCTTTTTTTTAATTAAAAATAATGGGAATTATTACAACCCGATGAACATAAGTTTAAACAAAAACTATTCGTTTGTAAATTACAACTTAAATTAGATCTAGAATTTTATTTGCGAAGAAAATATGACGCAAAAACATCTCATTGGATTACGACAGAAAAATATGTCGCGCCTAAACATAACGTTATTATATTTCCGAGCGTAATTAATAACATTTTCTAGGAGAAAAACTAATTTTCCGGCCTCTGTCGGACTAACTTTTGCCTACGACTTTCGAGAAAATATTTAATTTTTAAAGAAAAATTACCGGTGTTGATTTATTATGATGATCGATGAATGAATAATTTTAAACTATTGTTGTGGTTAATTTACATTACTTACTTCATCATCATCATCATCATCATCATCATTACAACCCCTTATTGTCCCTCTACTGGGCACGGGTCCCCTCTCACAATAAGAAGGTTTTAGGCCTAAGTCCACCGCGCTGGCCAAGTGCGAATTGCTCGACTTCTTACACACTTGAGATTTTTTACAATCTCTTGGGGTTAGGTTTCCTCACGATGTTTTCTTTCGCCGAAAAGCGAATGATACTTTAAGTTTAAATACGCACATAATTTGAAAAATTAGAGGTGCGTGCTGGGAATCGAATTCGGACCCCACGTGTGAAGGTCGGATCCTCAACCACTAGGCTATCACTGCTTACATTTCTTACTTAGGGTCATTATTATTTATAACTTGAATTGTGGTTATTTTTGCATTATATATCGAGTTTTTGTTGCCATTGCGTTTTTATTAAACACATTACAAGCTAGTTTGCTACTTCAATTACATAAGAATATAGCCTTACATTTTTTTCCATACAGACAGAATTTTCACAAGTCCTAACCATTATACGTACAAATTAGAATACAGCTCGAAGCGAAGAAAATATGGTAATACAAAAAAAAATACAAGCCCACATCTCTCTAATCCAGTTTGCTTGTAAACACATTCAAAGAAAACTCACGCACAAAGGTTCTTGGGAAAAAATGTTTCTTTGAGGGAATATTCCCGTTTCTCCAGACTACCCCCGCGCGTGCGTCTGAAGCTGGCTTTATGTGCTTTTGCGGACTTATCGTAATTGATTTAATAAGCTTATTTTTTGGAAAATAAAATTTTGTTTTTATAAATATGTCTTTGAAGAAATACAATTAAACTGAATGTTTTCTACAATTATAAGAAGCTGGGCAAGTATGTCAGAACCGTGCCGTTGGCACTCAATACTCTGCCTACCTCGTTAGGGATTTGGCGTGAAGAAGTGTGTGTGTGTGTGTGTCTTTTCTCTAAAATCTTAAAACTTTTAATAATGATAATTGGCTAAAATTATGTTGTGAAAATTTCAAGTTGCTACTTATTATGGTTAGTGATTAAAAGCTGTGTGACAGACAGACATATGGCCAATGAAGTTTTAGTTATGGAGCTCTTTTAATATTAAAAAATATAGTTAAAAAAAAGAAACACGCTTTCGTAGTGAATGAACTAAATATGAAAAATAATGTTAAAATATATACATTGTGATAAAGAGAATCGATAACAATATAATGAAAATGCATAAAAAAAACATACGACGTCCGCCATATTAGATTAAAAAGGACATTACTAAGCTAATCAAGCATTGTCATGAGATACTAGCTAGTATACCAAATTTCAACTCATTGGGCCATTGGGAAGTAAATCAAATTTGATTTGCAAGATTCCGTCATATTCATACAGTAAAATAAATATAATGGAGCATGTAAAAAGTACATCGACATATATCAATTCACACTTCCCTACTCCAGTTTCTTTGTTAACACGTTGAAAGGACTAACTCACAAAGAAGTTTACGCAGAAGAATATTTCTTTGAGTAAATCGTGTTTTTTTTCCGTCTACCACGGAACGCTTGGGGCTACGTTCCTTTATTTTTTATAAAATAAGCAAGCAAGAAATAGGGTTGGAAAAACCTAATTGTGTAATGTTGATCGTGGAGGCAATGATAGTCTAGTGGTTAAGGTTACGATTCCTCACGCTAGAGGTTCGAGCTTCGAAGCTCCGGCACGCATTTTTGTTTGTAATTTAATTGCGTGTGTTGATTATTTATATTTATACTAATAATATAAAGCTGAATAGTTTGTTTGTTTGTTTGTTTTTTAGAACGCGCTAAACTCAAGAACTACTGGTTCGAATTGAGTTTTTTTTTAGTGTTGGTTAGCCTATTTAATGAGGAAGGCAATAGGCATCACGCTACGACCAATAGGAGCGGAGTATAAATGAAAAATGTTCCAAAAAATGGGGAAAATTTGGCCTACTTTCTCTTATGTGATGCAAACGATGTTGCGCGGGTTGGCTAGTTAATTACAATTTATTATTTGCATTTCGGTGAAGAAAAATATCGAGAAGAAAACTTTATTGTAAGAAGTCTACTTTTTAGTATTATGTAAAGGTAGCAAACGAGCATGTAATCCATCTGATGGCAAGTGGTCACGCAGATTTTATACTACCCTTTAGGACTAAGATATTCGCCTCGGTTGTTAGTATAGCCGGCAACCACGCCTGTTCAAACTGAAACACGATAAATTGCTTTACAGAGGATTATGAAGGTGGCGATGGTACCTCCCATGTTGAACTACATGAATTCTACCTGGTACAATTGAATCGTCCATATTTGGCAATTACCACTTGCTATCAGGGAGACCGCATGCTCGTTTGCTATCGTTATTAAAATAGACTACAACTAGGTATCAAATAAAAGTTATTGTATTTCGAAGAAAATATGCCCCTCACATATCCTATATTCATTCTCCGCTTCACACGCCTTTCAGGTATTCCTGCCAGGTTTTGAGGTAACATAAGCCTCCTTAGGGACCTGGGCCCTATTCTGCTAACAACATATTTTCCAAAAGTAACATATTTTCGTGATTTGTTGTTATTTGTCCTCCAGTCTCTTTAAGAGAATATATAGATAGTCTGAGAGATAGCTAAGTCTGAGATCAACTTCAGGTAACCTTGGAGGTGTTAAATATTATTATAATCAAAGGAGTAGCGCTATTGCGATCCACTTTATCATTTTCGAAAATCACTATTACGTATCATTGGAGAAAATACAGACAGTTATTTTTGTACTTGATGTTTTTTTTTCTTTTACATATTTATTTATTTATTAGGTAATCCAACAGCGATACATGATATGTAATACAGACTATATAAAAAAAAAATATAATAAGCCAAAAGAGGATTACACAGACAGGAAATAACTATATGTTTTAACACTTAAGAAAGTTTACAGAAATGATAATAATGTATAATTTTTGCGACTTGATGCGCGAAGTTACGTGTATCTGTGCGCGTGTGTGTTTGCGTATGCATGTGTAAGTGTGTGAGTGTGTGTGTTATTTTTTAATTTGCATACCACCAATACAATGACATGTGTATACAAAGTTAATACCATGAAGCATTACTTTGTGGAAATTCACGTTATAGTGAGGCTAAAACTACTTAACAACGATCCGCGTATATCTTGTATGGTGTATCTTGAGATATATTTATATATATTATAGTACTTGGTGAACGCAGATTGTCGTGAAGTAGTTTTAACCTAACTTAAAAAATGTTAATATCGTTAGTAGAATTGGTCTCTCCGCCGTCTCATCAGTATTCGAGGTGGTGGAGATTGAGAACCCATCGGTGCGATATATAACGCGCGCCATCTATATCTTGCAGCCTCCAGCCATCTGTGACGCGGAAATCTGCATCACCTTTCACCTAGACCATTTTTAGAATTCCGATACACCGAATGACATTTCGGTATTATCGACATGACCTTTAAAATCACACTAAGATTGTTGATTGATATGTAGACACATAGTAAGGCGATTACATGGACCCAGATTTAACGATTAAAACCCGCATTATTTCAGTACTACAGCCATACGGCTGGAAATGAAGTTATGATTTGTCCTACAAATGGAGTTGTTTGCAATGATGTAGATTTTTCACAGATTTTGTTTAAAATTATGTTGCAGCTATAGGAGGGTACTACATATTTTGTGAAAATTTCAAGTAGTAACTATTATAGTTCAAGAGATGTCACAGAGCCCTGTGACAGACGGACAGACGGATGGACAGATGGATCAAAAAGACGCAATAATAGGGTCCCGTTGATATACGTTAGGCACTGAAACGGTAGTAGAATTGGTCTCGCCTCCGTCTCATCAGTATTCAAGTTGGTGGAGATTTAGAACCCATCGGTGCGATGTATACCGCGCCATCTATATCTCGCAGCTGCCATCCGTCTGTGACGCGGAAATCTGAATCACCTTTCACCTAGACCATTTTTAGAATTCCGATACACCGAATGACACCGAATGACATTTCAGTATTATCGACATTACCCTTAAAATCACACTAACATTCTGTGTCGTAGGAAATGTGGACACATAGTAAGGCGAGGACATGAACCCAGATTTAATGATTTAAACGCATTATTTCAGCCCAAGTATGGCTGGAAATCGAATTATGATTTCTCAAATGGAGTTGCTTACAATGATGAAGATTTTTTACAGATTTTTTTAAAAATATTCGTTGTTGGAGCGGCTATGGTAGGCTATACGTTTTGTGAAAATATCAAGTGATAACTATTACGGTTGAAGACATAGCCCTGTGACAGACGGACGGACGGATAAACGGACGGACGGATGCATAGATGAATCATGAAGACGTAATAATAGGGTCGCGTTGGCATACTTTGGCTACGGAACCGTTAGTAGAATTGTTCTCGCCATCGTCTCATCAGTATTCAAGTTGGTGGAGATTGAGAACCCATCGGTGCGATGTATACCGCGCCATCTATATCTCGCAGCTGCCATCCGTCTGTGTAGCGGAAATCTGAATCACCTTTCACCTAGCCTATTTTTAAAAATAAATTATATCTTTGTATACTTTGGTTTTCGTTTTTAGCAAACATTGCTGGCAATTAATGTTGTTAGGTTACGATGAGAAAATATGTAAGTGATTTACTTATCTTTTACTTTTAGTCTAAAATACATTCTGAGGTTCGATTCTAGGTGTCCACATATGTTTGCAGGTTACACCTGACACGAGGCGAACATGATAGTCCTCAAAAGTAGTAACAACAAAGCAATGTAGTTAATCTCAAGTACAACTAAATCATACTTAACCATGGCCGGCATGGCCCATCCAGTGGGTTGCAGACTTTGCTAAGTATTTTAAAAATACAGCAACCAAAACATGCCGGTCCTATTACGATCATAGTATGAAAAGTAAAGTAGATGCTTTAAGTACGAACGACGATTATAAAATTAACAATAAATAAATATTTCAAAACGACGCCGATTTAAACTGCTAAAACGAACCACCCGACTTTCAAACATTTTAATTA
The DNA here is from genome assembly GCA_018250455.1 of Polygonus leo. Classification (NCBI taxonomy): domain Eukaryota; kingdom Metazoa; phylum Arthropoda; class Insecta; order Lepidoptera; family Hesperiidae; genus Polygonus; species Polygonus leo. The sequence continues at coordinate 5,933 of DWNR01002991.1, forward strand.
AAATACAAGCGCAACCCGCCATGGTTTCTAAGAATTCCATTACAAAAATTCCTGTTTCACTTTCATCAAAACCCGCCTTGGCCAGAAAACTTGGCAGCGATCCGCGGAAACAACCGCAAGTTAAAATAATGGGTTAACAATAAGAGCCGGATGATCTAGATACGAATGAGGGTAGCTTTAACTCTGAAACTCTTTTCGAGAGACAAAAACAATGAGGTTTTATATAAGAGCCTTTCAGGCATGAGTCCAACCATGTCAATTCTTGTAACTTGGGGCTGGAAAAAGATGGTTCCGCTAGCAAAATTAATGATTTTAATAGGAGCAAACAGTTTAGGGTTTCTTAGTCACATGGTGCTAAATAGACGCTGTTAATAAAACACGCTGCAAGTTACAGATGTCCGTCTATTACGGCTTACTAGATAGATCATAGGTGGTAGAATTCATGTAGTTCGACCGGGGAAATACAACAAGACTGTATAGTAGTCTTTGAGATTGCAACCTTTGTAGTACTCAGGCCAAATAGGCGATTCAAAATCATCGGCTGGCCATCAACTACTGGTAAAATTACTCCCTAAAAAGAAGAGAAAACAGAAGACTAACAATATTCGCTATTTGATTTTTTTATCGAGATGAAAGCAGACATGCAGATTTAAAAAATAAACTTGTATGACTTTGCGTGCCACTTCGAATTCGTCGGCTAGTCACATGGTGGCCCGCGGTCCTGGGGTTGGGCATCCTTGGTTGATATTGAGGTTCAAGAGAATTTTTGCCAGTTGGACGGACGGCGTCTAAGAAATACTTCCACTACCACCCTTTAGGTACGGAACCCAAGCTTCTAAGCGTAACAGCCAACTAGCAGTGATATACGAACTCCCAAGACCGTTTTATTGGCACCCCGTTGAGAGCTCGCCGCGCCCAGCGTGAGGCCACCCTTGACCCTATATATTATATTAGAGCTGAAGGGTACTTGGATTTTGGTCAAGGAATGAGATTTGCTCTTGTAAACATCTTAGTTATGTATCGCATGCGCATTAAAGGATGTGATAAGGCAAATTCAATCAGATCAAGGGTGTTCAACATTTTTAGTACATGAGCCAAATAAAAATTTTGAAAATCATGAGCGGTCCACTAAGACTGTGGCTCGAGGGCCTGGGGTTGAGGTCTAGATTTATGATGATGATGGAGATGATCTCTATCTATTATACCGTCCTACTACTGCGCATATAAGATGTGAGGCACTTAGATATATAGATATATAGTTAGACTTAGATATATAGTTTATCATGGTCATAATTTTTTTCCTATGAATGTAGCAATTGAAGATCTGATGGTACGTGGTCACTGCTTCCCATGGGCATTAGTAATCATCTTCAAGTACAATTGAGTGGCAAACGTAGTTGACCACAGAAGCGTTGCTACCCGGGAAGACTAACATGTTCGCCTCGTTTGTAGGTGTTGCCGAAAACCACGCTTCTCTAACCCAAACAATGCGAGGGTGGTGGTGGCGCAAGTTTTACCAATTGGCAAATGGGAGTGGCGGTATTACCAGTATGGACGAACCCCGTAGTGATCCTACCTAGTACAAGAAATACTTAATGCTACTAATTTGCAGTAACACCGGTATAAATATGCAAATGGCCATCATCTCCGCTTTGAAGTGGATAAAGAGTTTAAATTAGAAAGCGAACCGTAAGAAAATACGTCTCCCTCAACGCGGCTTTCTCAAAATCCTGTTTCGAAATGCATCCGTTAATTACTTAAGCAAACGCTCCTTTGAGGTGCTTTAATTACAGGTATCGCGTCTCGTTCAAATTTAACTCGCGTTTCATCCGAGACTGGGTGTCGCCTGCGGCGGTGTCTGTCTTGTTTGTGACTTTATAGTAAACAAATGAAGGATTTTTTGATTAAAAGTAGCAAATGGACATGCAGCTAGGTGGCAGAACTCATGCAGTTCGACCGGGGAGGTCCCACCTCCGCTCTCATAATCCTCCGTGAAGCAATTCTTGTGTTTCGGTTTGGAGAGGCGTGGTTGCCTTGGAGAGACTATATTTATGCCTTGGAGAGGCTATATTTACACACGAGGCGAACAACTTAGTCCTCAAGGGTAGCAACGCTCGGTCATGATCGCTCGGGGATGATCACTAATGTCCATGGGCGGCAGTGACCATTTACAATGTAAGTTCAATTCGAAACTGGTAAAAATGCGTTGCTAATCTTCAATACTGACATGATCATCACTTGCATAAGGGTAATCGTTAATACATCGCTCCGATACACAAATTGATTGTAAAATAGTTCTACGCGGCAGAAATATCAAAAAAGGCTCGAAAAGAGGTCACCTCCATAGCCGGCAATGCATTGGCGGTCGCTCTGGTGTTGCAAATGGGTGGCGATGACTTCTAGCCCGTCTGCCTTATCACTAGCTTTAGATAATAAAAAAAATAGCTGACAAGAAAAATCTATACATATAAAAAAGCTAAACAGGTCGAAAGTCTGTACATGAAAGATAGTTGGCTGTGGATACTTAGAATCGACAATAGAACACGTTTTAACAGTTTATAGAATTTTTGTCTTTTTGTCTGTTTATTTGACCGCGCAGCACGTAAAAATGGCTTTACGGATTTTGATGCAAACTTGACTAATCTGTCAAAAAGACCCCCGGCCAGGTTTTAGGCTATAAAAATTCACCCCTAAAAGGAAGGGTAGCGGGCGGAGCCGCGGGCACAGCTAGTATTAGATATTTCTATTGGCAACGACTTATTACATCTGTTTAGCTTTAATTTATAAATATTTTTTGCTTATGAAATAAATCGTGAGAAAATTCACTACACAAAAAATTAATATATGGCAAGTATTTCTAATCAACATCTTCTTTGATGTTTAATAACTTTGATAATATAAATGCTGCAAAATTAGTTCCTTTGATACTACGCCCTTAAAACATTTTAGGTAATTTTTCTCATTAGCACCCCCATTAATGGGTTTCTGTTTATTGTAACTAGCTGCGCTCATGGTTTCGTTCGTATTTACTTTTGTTTCTAAAAGTTAAGATTTGACATATGTGTGTGATTCGATTCGAATTTAATTTTCACTTGCTTTTGCTGAAGACAAATGTAATCAAAAACCGTAATACGGAGCACTTTTTGCCAGCGCGATGGACTATCCTTGTGCTTGTAAGAGGAAATTCTTACTCAGTTCTATGTCACGGGATATAAAAATAAAAGCTTAAAGTTATATCTACAATAATTCAGAATAACCAGGTCCGCAAGTGGTTTTCCAATACATTTTCTTTTTGTGAACCATTGGTAGTTAAATAAATACATGGATGCTATTTTTTTCTATTTCTTAGGTAAATGAATTGTTTGGATGTAATTTTGCTGATAGTAAGTTGACACTGCCACCCTTGACATCAGTAATCATCCTCAAGTACGATTAAATCATACCTAAGTTTGATCACAGATACGTTGCTACCCCCGAGGACTAAGATGTTTGCCTCGTGTTTAAGTATAGCCGGCAACCTCGCCTCTCCAAATCATAGCAGTTAATCAGATATTGCAAAGTTAATCATGATCCCTCGATGAATTTGAATCTATTAATGTATGCCACCGTTTCGTTGTTTACATTTTGTAAAACTTTATTAATTAGGTTATTGATGAAATTAATCTCGTTCAAAATTTCATTTACTCCTTTTGATGAACGTCTATTTGCATTACATAGTATTTGTTCTACTGATTTCTGTTTAAAAGACAGATGTTTTCAAGTTTACTTTTGTCTTTATCTCAGAAGGGAACATAAATCTTTGATTAATATATGTAGCACTTATCTACCTGATGTTGAAAATCTAGTCTGTAGTTTGGATTCAGGCTCAAATAGATAGGTATGTCATTCATCTTTCGTTTACCACATGTGTTCGACCGGGGAGGTACCGCAACCGTCATAATCCTCCGTGAAGCAATTCTTCAATGAGAGGCGTGGTTGCCGGCTATACTTATATACGTGGCGAAGAACTTAGTCCTCAGGGGTAGCAACGCATCTGTGATGATACTAAGATATGATTTAATTGTGTTTAGGGATGATTACTGATGTCCATGGACGGCAGTGACCACTTACCATCAGGTGGTCTGCATGATCGTTTGCTACCTTAAGGTAAATTCACACCTGATTAGGATTTAATATTTCAATTTTCAGAGTAAAGATATGATCTCAGACCACCGTATTATCTCTTCTTCCTCAGCATTCCCTTTCAAAGTTAATAAACTTGATATTCTGATCGTTTCCGAGTTCAGTTAAGTAATACACACAGCGAGCCGGCAATGAAATCACGAATTCATGAAAATGTTAATAATTTTTATGGAGGTTTTTCCAAACGGCAACCGGGGAGGATTATTTATTTAGGGAGATCGGGGCGGAGTGCTTAAGTAGATAGTCTTGAATTTGAATCTTAAACAGGACCTCATTATTTATTTTAAGTAGAATAAAATGCATAGGAATTCCTTTTTTTGTGATGGTAATGCCGTTTTTTCGTCGACTCTTGAATTTTAATGGCGACAGCTTTGTCACTCTTGATGGTAATGAATGGTAAGTATACGATGTGCTTAATGGAACGAAAGGTATTAGGGGGGTTCTGCCGGTATACTCGTGTCTACTGCTTCTGTGTGTCGCTTTAACACTGTACCTACTTTAAATTTATAATCGCCACACAAGTGTTGATAGCGTCATCTATTTTCGAATTGAATAAACAAAAGTAGTAAGATAAATTCACTTCAGTCATTCAATACAGCAGTGACAGCCTAGTGGTTGAGAATCCGACCTTTCACCCGGGGGTCCGGGTTCGAATCCCAGCACGCACCTCTAATTTTTCAAATTATGTGCGTATTTATACTTAAATTATCATTCGGTTTTCGGTGAAGATAAACATCCTGAGGAAGCCTGCATGCCCAAGAGGTTGTAAAGAAGAAGTCTACCAATTCGCACTAGACCAGCGCGGTGGGCTATAGCCTAAATCCTTCTTATTGTGAGTGGAGACCCGTGTCCAGCAGTGGGACAATAATAGGTTGTGATGATGAGTAAGATAAATTCACTGCTGCAGAACACTGCTTCGTAATGACTTCTACAATTCAAAGGAACAGGCTGCTATCCGAAATCGGAACACTTGAGTATGATAATTTTATGCTTGTCCGGCTATCTATCTGTGTATTTTCTTTGAATATATTTAATGAAAGAATAAAGATTTTATATTCAGCAGATTATGCAACAGTGTAAGCGAAGCGAACTACTCATTAAGAAACGAAGGAATATAATGTTCATGCCATTCATAATAAGCTTTATTAACATCTTCAAACACGTCCATTCAGAACAATGCTTTATAAATCTTATAAAATAGACAAAGGCTAGATAAGCCATAGTTAGTTGGCTCTCTCAGTAAGTCCGCAGCGTTCGTCAAACAAAACCCTGTAGGGCGCTCGTAATCGTTTTAGCGACTGCTCTCAGTCCTGCAGCTGCAGCAATGTTATTAGTGGCTCGGCGATATTCAATTTCGTCGAGATCTATGCAGAATTCAAGTTTAGTAAATGAACAAAGCAGTATCTGGTCGTGCAGACTGAAATTCGATTCTTAGGCAAACAAAAATATAAATTAATATCAAAATTTCCAGGACCTTTAAGGGAGGAATTTCAAAAAATCTGTTTCTTAGAGTCCACTTAAATGGTTATAGCTCTCGTATGATTGATTGGCTCGGCGGCTTGGCTCTAAATCCTTTGTTGCTTTTTATCGTTTCGAGGGATAAGATTTGATAATTTGAAGATTAAGGCTATCTAATTGAAGACGCAGCGTACGCCCTAACAAAGCGATGTAAAAACCATGTTTCAATAGCATTTTTATTAACATCTTCAATAAAGTACATCCAGAAAACAATAGTTAATAAATAGACAAAAGACAAACTAGACAAAAGCTAGCTAAGCCAACTAACTAGTCCGCTCAGTATTTTCGCAGCGTTAGTCAAATGCTACTACAGAGTTTTGTAGTAGCTCGTAATCGTTTTAGCGACTGCGCTCAGGCCTGCAGCTGCAGCAATGTTATTAGCGGCTAGTGGCTCGGCGCTTTTCAATTTCATGGGGAGCTGTCTAATATTAGATTTCAGTGAAACAACAAAGTGAAGTCTATCCTTGCAGAGTCAAGTTGGATTCTCCGCCAAACAAATACAAATGGCTAACAAAATTCCCACGATCTTAACGGGAGGAATTTACAAAAATCTACTTTTAGAGCTTACCTACATGAAAGAATGACGGATGAAAGGTTACCAAAACAGATATACAATGCGAATGTGGACGGATGTAGATACCGAGGGAGA
>DWNR01002992.1:0-12280 GCA_018250455.1 Polygonus leo
ATCCCCAGACAATTTTTTTACGAATATCTTCCATGTACAGACTTTTGACCCTCTTTAGCTTTATTATATGTATTGATACGCATGTAGTCTCGAGCCCTCGTTACTGTAAGCGTGTGTTGTGTCTTCAGTTACTTACTGTATACGATTTTCGTACGAATGTGCACTAAAGCTATAGCTAACTAACTGAACTCGCGAGTTGTTAATTCGCCTCAGTCACACAAAAGCCCGCAGCTGAGACCTTGCACAACGTGCCTACTAGTACCAAAACAAGGGTGTAATCCCGAGCCCTCGTTAACTGCACGCGTGCAGTACTTACTATATACGTATATCGTAGATACATATGTTTACTAAACCTATAGCTAGCTAGTCGGTAAGTTATTCAATCGTCTATTCAATCTCTAAGGTAGAATCTAAATAGGTAACATATTACTAAAACTGTAGCTAAAACGTCGGAAAGATGTTCATTCATCTCAGTTTTCACACGTGTTCGCAGCTGACACTTCGCACAAAGTGCGTAGAGTACTCAACATACGTGTAATAGCGAGCCCTCGGTAATTGCACACGTGCCTTATATCAGTTGCTTACTATATACATTTTTCCCATATATATTTACTAAAGCTACTACTACAGCTAACTAGTCGACAAGTTGATCGTTTAGCTCGGTTCTTACACGAGCCCGAAGCTGAGTTACTTACTCTATACGTGTGTCGAACAAACATATGTTTATTAAAGCTATAGCTAAGTAGTCCGTAAGTTATTTATTCATCTTAGGTAGAATCTAAATAGGTAACATGTTACTAAAGCTGTAGCTAACTAGTCGGCAAGTTGTTCATTCGTCTCAGTTCTCACACAAGTCCGCAGCTGACACCTTGCACAACGTGCGTGGAGTACTAAACATGCGTGTAATCGCGATACCTCGGTAATTGTGCACGTGTGTTATGTATTTACAATTACATTTTATTTAGCGGATTTCAAATAGTTATTATGAATGAACTGTAGTTGTTTAAAAACAACTTCATATCGAAAAACTTATTCATGTCACAATACTATGAACACTTTAAACATGCCAATAGTGGTGGTTTTACAATACGTTTTCAAAAATTGGCTTCATTTTTGTTGTCTTTCGATATAATTATAGATTATTATAGGTATACTCTATAATACAGCCGCTTATATAAAGCTTGGCATTTCCAGTTTGAATTTTCACATGAAATTAATCTATTGACATTTACGTTAGTACCAACAAATGCGTATAAATAGGTTAATAAATAGTTATGTGGTTTGCAAATCTTGATAGCCTCGGTGCGTTAGATATTCTATTAAATCACTGCCAAAAAAATAAAGGTTTCCGTGTTCTCTTAAAACAAAAATAGTGGCCTTTTCACTAAAGCAATCTAATTTATCACATCCATTTGATATATAAGATGATGTCATATAGATATCATGCTACTTGCGAACACTCAACCGCAGCGCTTTAGCAAACTCATAAATGTCGCAAATCTTAGTCAGTGTTGTGGTCTGATTGTGTTTCACCGCAAAGTATTGTTTGTGAGGAAATACTACCACATGTGAATACGACATTCTATAGCATTCACAAGGCGACAACTCTTCTGAAGGGATCGTAATTAACTTTAATTTGAGTTTAACGCATTTTTACCGAATACACGATACAGATACATTCATATACATATGATATTTAGAGCATTCGATGGAATATGGTAATACATATCAAGTAGCTATTTTAAGATGAATAACGATATTCATATGACTAAGTCACTTATATAGAAGTTGAACGCTTATAATTCAACCGTGAATGTACCTCCACATGTAACCATTTAATATTAGACCCGTATGCATACTCTTTTGTTTTGTTTTTACTACATAAAAACTGCATCCTGTTTATAAAGTTTCTGCAAACTGCATTTAAATCGATAAAAGTATCTATCACAAGTGAATATGAAATTTATGTTGTTCAAAAAGAAGAAGGGTTTCCAAACGAGGTATACTTGAGTTATATACTTGTCTTTTGTCCCAAAAAAATGGCCACTACTACCTTAAAATACAAAAATCGTAAACATGTCGATGATAAAGATTTATCTCGAAGGTAAATCTACATTATGTATAGCTCTTTGGGTCATGTATGGGTGGCGTTTTTAGGAAGGGACTTTAAAATTGTTATAAATATCTCGCTAATCACAATGATAATCCTTTTTAATGTGTCACCTTTGTGATTTTTGTACTTTGACCAAAAAGAAGTGGACATGAATTACAGAATACACACTATTATACAAGCCATTATGATAATGGATTCATAAATTATATTTTTTTAACAAAAATATTTGCGTGTATAACATTAGTCCATAGGTACAGATATTGCCATCATTTAAAGAACATCATTATTAGGTATATGGTTATTGCTTCATTTCTTCATAATTTTGCTTTTTAACTTCCAATTGATGTTATTAAATAAATATATATAGCTAGTCATTTATATTTCACATCATATTCCATACTTTTGATAAGAATCCGTATAAGTATTAGGTCCCAAAAAGGAACCTCTTATTAAGGAGAGTCGGCGCAAAAGACGGCCTTGGTGTTGCTACTAAACCCAAGAGATCTGTATCGAATTGAACATTTTAACACAATATCCTCGTACTATACGTAGTACGAACGTTCGTATCATCTAGGAAGGAAACCGTTCACCGACGACGCGGTAATAGTTCGAAAATCGTCGGTAATTGATGATAAATTAGATTTAACTATTTCCGCGCGTTTCGCGTGCAATCAACGTTACATGGTATTACCGGAGTTGCGTGTAATCGATCGATGCGCATATATTATGTATGAAAGAGTGTGTAATAATCACTCAAATTTCAATGTCATTGCCGGATTCGACGAAGTAACTTGCTGATTTTATAACTACATTAATTCAAACGTATTATAAATCAAACGTATATCAAATCAAGTGAAACATTGTCCCCATTTCATAACTGTTTAATTTAACAATACAATAATACTTTTGTAGATCAAATAAAAGGTGGCTGCTCAGGATTTCGCAAACACATTTCAGTGCTTGACTTCAAATATAAATTAACAATTATTTTTAGCCAAATTATTGTTAGCCTTCACTATTTTATCCATTGTAAGTATTTTATAATAACACAATCGATGTAATATAGTATTACCTTACCTCGAAAAAGCTACCAATTTACAACAACAAATTGGATTTGCCTTTATTTTAAATTTTATTACAATAACCTCAAACTTATAGTTTAACGTTAAATCGTTGCGTAAATTACATGTACATTTACAATCAACGCATTTAGAGTCATGCATTCGCGCGCACGTGTGAATTAAATTCACAATGGCCGTTCAATTGATCAATGGTTGCTCAACACGCATTGACATCAGGTTCACTAGGTTGGCACAATTTGTTTGTATCAATACCTATAGGACTTTGATTCCCTCAAGTACAGTTCAAGTAAATAATTGAAAATGTCACAAGTGACAAGTAAGACGTTACAGTTGTTTATCGTGAATCATCAGTTATCAAGCAAAGGCGTTATTGAATTAAGGGACCCTTTTAACTTCATACATATGTTAAACAGCAAACATTATATAAAATATGTGATTAGGTCTAACTCATTCACAATCATTTTCAACAAGAAAAGATCATGACGAAAAAGAATTCATAAATGATATCTCATTCATACATGAGTTCTCCCTTAAAGAAGACACAGACTTCAAAAATGGCATTAGCCGTTCAAAGCTATCCACATGGACGTACTGCAATTACCAACGTGACTCTACCACCTCCCGTTTCTAACATAGCCTTGAACTAATCATCGACCACCACTCGAAGTTCACTGCTCCATCCACCAGTGTCTCAATCTAGGTTGTCAAATGGGTTGATAAATAGCGCAAGGTAACTCACAAAGCAGTCACGCGGTCATTGTGATGTAGTTACTTAGTAGATGCGAATGATGGCTTCTTTTGTAAGGACTAGTGGAACTGGATGGTGAATTGTGTCACTGTCGCGTTGAGTTGGGCAATTGATGGTCTTGATGGAGCTGATAGCCGCCTTGGACGTTTCAGAATCAACTATTAATTAAGATAGATGAACACAAATGAGATTAGTCAGAGATTTAAAGATATTGATTTCAATGCAATTTGAAATCTAATCGATTAAATGATTCCATTCAACGGGTTGAATCGATTTTAATCGATCTTCAACAATTACGTACTTACTGATAATGAAGATTTGATAACTGTAAGCTTCAATATTTTTGTAATAATGAAGTTAGTTAATTATAAAGTAACTGTTATGATATAAATTCTGCAAAGGAAACATACGAGGGAAAGTTGTAGTAACATTAAACTCTAATTATTGAAACATTGTTCCTGGACGGACTTCACACTCAAGACACTTGACGAATTATTGCTAACTTGAAATAAATATAAGACCGTCACGACACTTTTATTAGTATGCGTGTTCATAACTTGAAAAACTATGAATTACAATATTAATGCCTATTGTTCCTTGACAATTATTAGTACCTATATTTAATTACTATCAAACATTTTGGATATTTTAATTTATTGAATTATCCCTGCGACTTGATTCATATTGTCTATTGAAGGGAATTTTATCCTAAGCAAAGTTTAGATATACCTTTCGTGAGTTTTTATTTCTCTACAGTAATTTAACTTTACCTATTACCATTTGACAAATATCTCTACTAACTAATATCTACGAAGCTACAATGGAATCAAAGCCTCTGCTACAATATAAATTGAGCTATTTTATTAATTTATTTAAAAGCTATGCAATAGGTATTTAACATTTGCCCTAAAGCGGCAGCTGGACATGTACTGGGCGCGCCCGACTGGCTCTGCAGATGTAGATCAGTCATGTTACATACGACTACGAGTAGGAGGCACCACATTAATGTAATACTTCAATGTAAGCGTTTATTATTTTGCAATTACTTACCGGTTACTTGTTATTTAATGTTATTTATTATAGTCATCGTGATTTGAAGTGTAAAATTTTATTTATAAATATGTATATCGTTTATAGATATAAAATTATTTGATTAATGTTTTAAAGTCTATGAATATAATATTAAAGTTTATGAATATAATATATATTCATAAACTTACAACTTATATTTACCGGAATAAATGCAAAATGGATCAACATATTTTTCTTAGACAGATTTATAAAATATCTTTATGTATTCTTATTTATACATGCGTATGCATACTGATACAAAATATATTATAAATAATTTAGACCAAAACCAATTTTACAACAAATTGCTGTACTAACTACCGCATAATGGCGACCAACACAATAATCTCCACATCTTAATACAAAAGACATCAACGCGCGGCTACAGTAAAGCGTAATTACATTCTCAGGGGTTTATCACAAACATTACACAGATTATCATACAAAACAAGTACTTCTTCAGTATCTATCAACACTTTTAGCATGTAACGCAACATTACAATCAGGGATGTTATGGGTATGAAATTTCGGATCTTGATGTGGTGATACGGATATATGAATAATATTATATTGGTTTTTAGATACGGTTACCGATATGAAATTATTTCGTATTATTAGTTAGTTTCCGATAGTTTCAGTTACGGATATAAAGTATGTATGAAGAAATTCCGAATCCGAAATGATATCATTCGATAGCTTTGCTTACGGTTACCTACTGAGCTCCATAACATCAATAATTACTACAACATTTTTATTTGAATAATTAATAACTGTAATATATTGTAATATATATAAATCATAACTCTGTAAAAGTTATGCATTTATTACAAGGCAAATTAAGCGGTCTCGACATTTAGATTAGCAATAACTTTGAGATGTTTCGTTTGTTCCCTCGAGGCTTTGGCCTAGGCTTGGTCATAAATCCTCTCCTGTATTTACAAATATTTAATTATCCGGCAGCTACGTAACAGCAATAAAGCGTAACCGTGTCTCATAAGTAGATGTTTGAATGGCAATAAAACAGGATAGACTGACGCAACGTACAGTATATGTGTAATGGAAAACCAGTGAAATAAATGTGGAGTTCATACTGAGCTGTGACTTTAACTGACCCTCTACTCCTTTTAATTTTTATTCAAACAAATACGATTCATAACGATTGTACAGAGTTGTTACAAAAAAATCTTTTTAAGCATGTTAATAAGTATACTTCATAGGTACACTTATTCGTCGTAAAAGTTAACACTATCGTCAATCGAGTGACTTTGAGTGAGTGATTTTGTTATTTGGCATTCTCTCAAGTAAATTCGACCACTAGAATTATAGATTATAAATATCCATTGAGTGACGGTTTACTATCAATACTACATGCTCGTTTGCTGTTTCTCTATAAAATAGAACATTATATCAACATATTGGACGTACTTGTCACAGGTCTTTAATAATTATGTTGTGAACTGTCAAGCATATACGTAGCTAATAAAACCTGTTTACATCTTGGAAATCATACAGGGCTTGGCTTATTTACTCTACTGAACTAGAAAATACTATAACTTGAACAAACTATAAGAGGTAACTAGTATTCATGATGAAAGTAAAATCCCAGCATTCCGTAACTGAATCTAGACCAATGACTGAGCATTGCAGTACGAAGGAATTTACATTTGTCCATTTCAATGAGCTGACTTCCGACTCAAACCACTGAAATAGAACCATTGTAATGTTAATGCAATAGTAATAGTTATTATTTATTTTTAGTCGTTACTGTTAACGGCTTTAGACATGTAAGGTTCGAGTTTTCCTTTAACTGCAAATAACACAATTTACGATTAATATTACCTATATTTCAAATATTTCCCCATGCACTTAAATTTGAAACGGTTAACTGTCCCACGTAAATATTTATATCAATTTGCATGTGTATCAGTATTTTATCGCAGATACTAGACATTTACATTAGGCATATTGGCATCCAAATGTAGACCATATTGGCATACTAATGTAGACAAATGTTTGTCATATTTGACCAACGAACAAGTTCCTAACTCAACCGTAGACCTGTATATAATAATTCGTTCACATTTCCTCCACCATTTCCTGGTAGGTTGGTCAAGCGATGCCCAATGCATCGTATAAAACCGGGAGGACGTTGCGCAAGCGTGGAAAGTGAAATCTCAAGAGATAATGTCGCACGAGCACGCGATGGCTGACGCACTGTTTGTACAACGTAATCAAACAGCTGGCTTAGGATGACCTAGAACATGAGGATGACCTACCAATTCATCGTGTATAAGACGCCATCAACGAACTCTAAAGCCAAAATTTAATGCCAAACATATCGATTTATACAAATGATGTATTTAGCAAATGAGTATGCTGTCCACTTTATAGTAAGTGTGAGTGCTGTCCAAAAAAACCATGACAAAACAGAACTCTATCTTATTTGCATTCGTAGTTGGTTACATATACCTTGGTCCATCTGTAAAAAAAGGTTGTTTTTTGTGCAAGTGAGACCCGCACAGAATAAAATTCTTATAAAAACCTGCTTTAGGGTGGAATTATTAAGGTGGGTTATTCTTACAATTAAGACAAATCCAGGTTGGATTTGTCTTAATTGTATCCCATGTGTATCCAACCTCTCTGTAATTTGGGTTGAAGAGCAAAGAAGAATAAATAAATATCCTCCTGGCGCGGTCGGGTAAAAGGATATTTAGAATGTGTTAGGAAATTCACTGAAGCCAATCTATACAAATTCGAGGTTACCCAAATAAGTAAAAAGTTAACTTGTTTCAGACTGAAATACATGACTTCTGAAATGTTTTGTTTGGTCAGAAAAACTTGTTCTGTGTTTACAAAAAACGATTTACTACCTATTTCAATTGTGAATATTAAGTATCACAGTCTAAATGCACCAGTTTAGTAACCGTGGCAAAAAGCCGCGAATCTATCCCGTGATCAAAGTAAACAGTGTTTCTCAAACTTTAATTAAATCGTAGTAAAAGATCTTGACCTCACGTTGCCTCACTTGACAATGAGGCTGGTGTCGTCGAAACAGACGGTGTGGCGACCGAAACAAAGAGCATCGCACGCCCCCGCACAAAAACCTGAATTTACACAGGTACAGTCGAAAATAAAATGTATTTTAAATAATAAGAACAAAATTGATCGTCGAATATGATTATTTTAACAAGACGGGCATGTGACAATCTTATGTTTTAGGTCTCTTATCCCTAATCTTTTTTGATCAAGCAGAAGGGTTTTATGACAGTTCAGATCATGACGTCCTGTTAACACTAAAATATGTTATCATTATTTGACAGCATAAAAATGAAATAAAAGTATAAAATAAAAGTAATGTATGTAAATGTATAGTCTTCTAAACGAACCGAGTATTATTTTTCAATATTAAGAAACATCTTGTTATGTTATTGAAATATGTAAACGCGCATACAATGTTATTTATTGTAACGTTTACGAGGATCACTGCACATTTATTTTATTTATATACGGAAGTCTAACCATTATATAAATTTTTAGCATTAAGAAAGGAAGAAAAAAGCAAAATTATATTACGAATATATAACAAATCATATATAACAAACATTTAGATGTAGTCGAATGATTTAAACCAACGGCCAGGCTGATTTTAAGAGCCTGATTAGTGTGACAGAGATACTATAAGAAAGTGTGTTTTATCTTTAGCCTGAATATCGGTAGTGTTGATTTTAATTTGCTCATAAGAAGTGTATTGCTTTTTTTAATCTATCAATATGTCTTCGCGATTGTACGTTAATCGACCTTCGGTACACTTCGTGGGATAACTCGATAGCTTTCTAGTCTCTCCATCTTCAATTCAGTAGTCTACTGTAAGGTTTTGGCCTTATCAATTATCTTGTTACAGTTTTACAATGAGTATATGTTGTTATGCAAATTAAATCATTTGCATTGAAAGCGTATTGTCAGCCAATTCAAATGTAAATAAAAAGGTATTTATTTATATTAATTATATAATTTATATTTTAATTTGTTTATATAAGTACGTAAATGTTGTGTAACCATGCTGCGTAAACATTAGAATAAATTTAGTTGTTTAGAATAGATAACTAATTACACCCTTTTCATTATCATTGGTTTCTCTATTTTTGAAATTAGAGCATTTTGTCTTTAAAACCTTACAAAGGCAGGTATCGTAACACATATCTAAATTAACCATTGAATCTATTGGTCACAATCGCAAACTGCTCTATCAAGAGGCTAAAGAAATATTATAGGTATAATCATAATATTATCATTTAGAGAGGTTGATTATTCATAGAAATACAAGAATTGAATCAGAGAATATTCATCAGGTGACGATAGTACCATCACTTTATAGCAGGGAACTTATAATAATACCTACCTATTGTATCTTCTATTGAACAAAAAATAATTTATCACAAGACCGTAGGAAACGGAACTGCGTGGACTTTCAAAATCCTTTCAAAACTGCGTGCCTTTACAGTGAATTAGGGCAATAAGCCAATCTCGTCACGGACCAGAAATTATAACAATGCTTGAAACTTGAAATGCTCTTACGTCTAAGACAAGCGTTGGCTGCTGGGTACGCAAGATCATTTCACGAGCCGATGACTCCGATGAAAACATTCAATGTTGTTCTCAATATTTACAATTACTAACCGACCGTATAGCCTTAATTAAATTTACTTTTACAAAACTGTTCATGTAAAATATTGTTGATTAATAGATAACGCTGTCGTAACAAATTGTAGCTCGTCAAGCTCTACTAAAACGTTTTCAGTTTAATTAATGAGCATTATTTGTATTTTATTGTGTTCAAAATACCTGACTAAAATGTCAAAAACAACAACAATTACAAACGGAGTGACACATTCAAAATCTTGACTGCTATTTTTAAGAATCTAGAATCTTATCATGACAAGACATAGAGAAGTCCTACTTTCTTAACCCTTGGAACCCTTGGATTGTCAATATCAATGAATAATTCATTTTAAGTTTCAATGTTATATATAACAATAGGATTTAATTAATCATATGAATACAATTCATGTAATAGTTTCAAACTACAGATTAATTACTACACAGGCGTTGTTATCACAGGTAATAAATCACAGTTTAATGTGACAAATGCCTTCCTGAGTGATTCATGAAACAAACGGCCTAGCACGTTGGCGCTACATTTTGAAAGCACATTCCTTTCCCATTAGAAACACTCATTTGGCTTAGCTACTACATGTGGAGGTATGACCTAGGTATATTGTAGGTAATTGATTTTTTTACTATACATTTATTAATTTAAATTTTCCATTTGTAGTATGTGGTCATTGGTCACTACTGACCATAGAGACGTATGGTCATCCTCGAACATGATTAGTCGTAATATTCACACTATATTTGTACGTGGCTTCACACCTCTTGCAGCGAAACTAAAGTATTTCATTACAGAGTGTTAAGAGCGATCCTCCACTTAAAGTATCTTGAACGAATTGTGCGAATTCTACAATCTCACAAAATAAGTCTAATCGGATATCCGCTTATACAAAGAAAAGTCAGTCGTGACAAGGCCCGTGGCGCGTTATTGTTATATTATATAGCTTTATTCATAACGCCGCATAAGTTTCAAATTAAATAATTATTGGATTTGAGTGTTTTAGTTATTACATTCTCATAACAATTGTCTATTATTAGGGTATATTGTGTCGGGGTGTGATAACAATGCGCGTTTTAACTGAAACGACCAATTTCGGAGCGGAAAATCAGTAAGAATAGTTGTCCTTGTAATATACAAGGACAACTATTTCCTTTTTCTGTTTCTGTAAATAATAAATCACAAAAGGCACAACTTTACCAATTGCTTTAAAATTAAAATTGAGCTATAAAATGCAAAATTTTACGCCCCATTTTAATAACCTGTTTCCTTTGTGTGGACATAAAGAAGTACGAAATAAATTGAACAGCAGAAGTGGCCGTCGGCGTTATTACGCAATTATTTATTTTCACCTACCGGCTTCCTTAAATATCACGGCGTAAAAACAAACCGCTCTTATGTAATTTTACGCACCGTTATGAACATAGACGCACAATTGATCAGAAATGGCTTTTTTTCGTTTTAAGGTAGCAAACGAGAATACAGTCCATCTGATGGTAAGTAGTCACTGCCACCCACGTACTTGAGGTTAATCGTACTTGAGGTTGACCAAAGTTGCGTTGTTACCCTTGAGGACTAAGATGTTCGCCTCG
The DNA here is from genome assembly GCA_018250455.1 of Polygonus leo. Lineage (NCBI taxonomy): Eukaryota > Metazoa > Arthropoda > Insecta > Lepidoptera > Hesperiidae > Polygonus > Polygonus leo. The sequence goes on from DWNR01002992.1 coordinate 11,273, forward strand.
CGCTAAGTATACCCCGGCAACCACGCCTCTCCAAACCGAAACACTGTAAATTGCTTCAGGCGGCGGTGGTGCCCGGTCGAACTACATGAGTTCTACTGACGGCTTGTAACTATATATTGAATATGGGACTATGATTATCAGAAATGGCTGATACATGTCAAACATGGGACTATGATTACAATTACTTTTTACTTTGCACTATAATATCTATGTTAAGATCAGTATGAAGTTTAAAAAGGTCACTGGACCCCTGGACATTTATAATTAAGTCAGACTAAACTACCAATTCGACCGTGACTGTCATATTAGTAAACTCTATGTGGCTATCACACGATCTAACTGATTTTAATTTTATAGACTTTAGAGTTTTGAAATTCTACTTATACGTACTGGAAATTAGGTAAATATAGGCCTGAATGAACAATAAAAAATTAAGAAGATAATAATAACACACTGTCCCTTTCTTTTTAACTCTCCTTGAGTAGGAAAGAGATAAATGACAAATTGCTTTTATAGTAACCTAAAGTGCTTGATTAAGATATAACATCTAATGAGGTGCGTATTAAGCGTAATTGTATAGTTCGCTGTTTTTACAACACAAAATAAAAAATGCAATTCTACTTTATATCCTTTCTATAGTCATAAACAAGTTTGCACTGTGATTCGCCGAAATTCGTTGCATTATCACGCAGGTAATCAGCAATCATGTAACACTTATGAGAGACTTATGTCAGGTTTAATTAGGTACACGGAAAAATGAAGTCCCTACCAGACCAACCGGCCAGTCATGCTTACATTCTCGAGTATTTAATTGTAGTTATTATTGTATAATAGTTATAATTCGTACTTAAATAATAGATTTTATTATCAAAATCAACACTAAATGTAAATGTTATTTTTTATATAACATACATACATACATATCTTCACGCGAAATCCCTCACGGGGTAGGCAGAGAGTATCGAGTGCCAAATGGCACGGTTCTGACATACTTGCCTAGCTTCTTCC
>DWNR01002993.1:0-12279 GCA_018250455.1 Polygonus leo
GCCTCCTCTCCGCTGCGGCCATTGCGTTGTCCCAGCAGCGTGCGCGCGGCGGCCAACGTGGGTATGGACATGCCATCACCCAGGAAGAGCACTATGTTGCGCGCCTTGCCGCTGGCGTCGTCGAGCTTGGCAACTCGCAGCTGGCGTTCGATAGAAGCCTTAGCTTCTTCGTGCCAGTAGTCAGCGGTCTGCTCAGGCGTCAGCGACGCCGACCGACCAGCAGGTGATGCCTGCATTGCTATCGTGGGGTGATAGCGGTCGGCCGTGGCCAGTATGCCGCAGCACAGCAGCAGAGTTGCGGTGATCAGTGAGCTACACATGTTGGATGTTGTGTGAGTTAGCCCATCGCGTTCGTCTACTATTTATATTGTTATGTTATCTTTCTATTTTATGTTAGAATTTACATTAAATTGTTATATTATTTCAATTTATATGCGTTTATTACGTTTGATATCATATAAGAGGTGTTTTATCTAACATAAGTTAAGGTGATTGGGCAATCAATATACTCATTGAATTATGCCACTTACTTCAGATTGTATTTGAATCAAAACATATCTAGATTACGTTAAGAATGCTGGGGGATTATTTTATCCGAACCATAACGGGCCACTTAATGGGAAGTTGCCATCGTCGTCTATGGACATTTGCAACACGAGTGGAAACGCCATTCCACCATCGGCTTTGAGAGAGGTCTTTTATTGTAACTTGATGAATTACTTTAGCGTCCTTCAGGGACGATACCTGTTGTAGGAAAGAAATCTAGTAAATATATATTAAAAAACTGACTTAATAATGTTAAAGTATAGGAATAATGAAGTCGATTGAAAAGTGAAAAATAATTGTTTTATAACTTTGATATGGTACGGTAGGTGGTAGGTCTATGAAAGCACTTGCATTTATATTCGTGCACCTACACATCGTGACAACTTAAACAGTTGCTAAAAAGGTTGATATTGTCATAATGAAAACAAACTTTGAAAACGATTGCATTCAAAAACTTCCATATCAAAGAGTAATGATTACACATAACGATAACAACTAACGTGACTCTATTATTAACTTAGCTATTCATCCGTCCGTCAGTAAGACGACTCTATCTGATGAACCTTAATAGATACTTGACTTTGCCACTATAATAAAATTTATATTTAAACAGAGGCTGCAGGAAACCTATTTTTAGCGTATTTTTCTTGAATTGTGTATAAAACAACAATCAAACTATCACTACGCTATTTGTTGATTTCCGTATCATTTTTATCATTCCGTATCCCTTAACTAGCCGGTATCCGGTTCACATTTGGCCTACAAATAAACTTGAATCGATTAATCTGCGTCAACGGAATGAGAATAGTTTCAGGATTTCATATCTATAGTTCATCGAGTGGATTTTATCACCAATTAATGTGATATGAGTTAGCGTACTACAGGTTCTTACTTATGTAAAAAGAATCAGGCTTCATTTAGCGAAAATTCATGTTTGTAAAGTCTTCACAACAGAGCAACTTCAAGGTATGTTGATCTACAACGGTTGGTCCATGTGATTCATCGACTGACCGTCAGGAGATCAACTGATCAATTGGAGCGAAACAAATGTTGGAAATATGATATAGATGTAGTTTCTTGCAAAATAATTTAATCCGACTTTATAAACATGAATTTTCACAAAGTATCGGCAACTTTAGTGTCGTACAAGTAAAAAAAAAAAACAATTTTTGAGTTTCTATTTGATATTTATTAGTTGTTTGTATAGTTTTGTCGTTGATGAAGTAAGTTAAGGTTCATCACACAAGGTGCGACCGTTACCGATACACGCGACGTACGCCATGCGGTGCGGGATCTGACTCTGTTCGCACATGCCCGTGAACATGGCGTGGTGCGTGCCGCGCGCGAACACCGCCACGTCATCTCCTCCGTGCGTCTCCGACTCCAGCGGCACCTCAGTGTGGGACCTCCACTCCAACTGCCGGTAGCTCGGCTCCCTTGTGACGTCAGCCCGTACGCTGCCTTCATGGGGCCGGTAGCCCGGCCCGTTAGCGTACGACAGTGTCATGTACGGAACGCCATCATCACCGCGGTCTTCAGACTGACCCAGTATATCGCCACCACGTTGCGTGTATCCACTGAAAGTCATAACGTGAGCGTGATCGGATGTGACAATTATTAAAGAGTCTTTTTCATCCAATAATTCAGTTGCTCGTTCCACCGCTGCCGCAAGCTGTATAGTTTCATCGAGTGCAAGTTCAACGTAGTTGTCATGATGAGCGTGGTCGATGCGTCCTCCTTCGATGAATAAAAAGAACCCTTTTTCGTTTCGGCTAAGCGAGCGAATGGCAACCTCAGTGAGCTCTGCGAGTATGGGATCAGTGGCGGGGTTGGCTTGTAAGTTATAGGGTAAGTGACTGTCATCAAACAGTCCCAGCAGATACTCAGGTAGATCTTCATTGGCGTTTATAAGCTGCTCACGATTCCACACGTACTGATAGCTAACGTTACGCGATATCTTATCCATCTGCCATTCTTCAATCAAGTTACGACCGTCTAATCGCTTACCATGAGTGCCCTCTTCATCTATTGTTGTTTTAGGCAAGAATTCCCGTCTTCCACTTCCGAGTATGACCTAGAAATTAAGCATAGTTTTAATATGGTTATTAATGACGGTTTTTTTTATTGTATAAAGGTAGCAAACGGGCATGTAGTCTACGTGATGGTAAGTGGTCATTGCCGCCCATTGACATCAGGAATCATTTCCAAGTATGATTGAATCATACCTGAATTTAATTACAGATGCGTTGCTATCCCTGAGGATTATGAGGGTGGCGGTGGTACCTCCCCGGTCCAGTACCACTACTACTCCTCTTCCGTAAGGTTGTATGGGCTATATTTAAACAACGTGAACATCTATTTGGAAGCAAAGCATTTTTGGTCGATTTCAGTTACTTCTGGGACACCCTTATTTGGGATCGATATATATCGGAATATCTATAATATTGAACAGGAAAACCATATTTATTGAATCAATATTTGCTTCAACCATGGGCGCCCACAAAAGAGCTATTGCGATTGCTTGCACGGTAACATCGTGCAACTTATTCTTGAAGGTTATCGGACACGCAGGGCATCCAGTCAGCTGGTAGATTGCACGTTCATGACCTTGAACTGTTTTCCAGGGTTTTCGGTGATGAGTTGCGCGGCGATGTCTTGCGGCGCGGCGGCGCACGCGGCGGCGGCATCCGCGTCGCTCTCCCAGTCGCGCTCGGCGATGTGCGCGAACGCGCCCGCCGGCGACGCGTCTGTTATCTGCGTGTTCGTCACGATACCTAAACACAACAATTTATGAGTGTCTTCTACTGCGTTCCTTGAGAAACATTGTCAACTACAAAGACTTGAAAAATATATTATAACAAAAACGTAAGTGGTGGTGAAACAACATGGTTTTACAATGGAGTTTTAATGCCTACGTTCTTGCTTCATTAAGTTAAATTTGGTAGATTATTGGAATTTATTTTAACTATTTTAATTAAGATATTGACGCTGTCTGTCTTCATCGTCTTCATCGTTTCACTTTATTAAATGTTACTTTTCTTCGACTCGACTTACTATTGTCAATACCAAAATTGCTTCTTGCATATAATATTTCAGAAGTTCCCTCAAATATTTTATGGATCGATGCCATTATAAGACTACATTGAAAAAATACACAAAGTACCAAAAAAAAAAAATCTACGTTAGTTTATAAATGACGGATTCTGAGTTAAGAAGCTTAAAAACCGAATTGATAAAAAAATAATTTTCCACGTTAATTCATTAATGACGAAGTTCTTAGCACAGAAACTTTAAAACTGAATTGATAACTACCATCTTTTGAAGTCGGTTACCTTTGACTGCGATATCTTAAATAGCTGAAAATGTGACCAATTTTACCAGCGTCTCTGCCATCAGCGAGTGCCCAAGTAGCGATGGAGCTGACGTGGTCGGTCTCGGAGACCGGCTCGCAACTGCCACGTAGCACGCGCGCGCTCACGCCCAGAGTGCCCACGTTGGTCTTGGACCCACAAAGATATGCCGTGGATGTACATGCTGAGTCTGGAACCTGCCCGTCTACGCAGTATGTCTGCGAAGAAAATGACATTGATAAAACCTAATGCAATCACTCTTCAAGTAGCAACAAATTGTGCCATATGTTGCCGATCTAGGACTTGATACGGATACGGGCTGTATGGTACGAGTACGAAGCTGAATTTGAATCACAAGTGCAAGCTTGTCACTGCTTTTACGTTGTATAACATTTACTGTCCTTAAAAACTTACCTACTTAAAAATTATTTAAGTTAAAACACACAGAAGTTGAAAGTAACTCTACTGTGCTCTGCATCTATACCACTATTTTTTATATCTGATTTGCGATTAGTCCATCTATATTTGATGTTTTGAAGATGCGTCACCCACACCATTAGAATACTTTTTCATACGCCACGGATAGTCAATTTACCTTAGCGAGTCCGAGCGTCGGGAACTTCTCGAAGGAGAGCGCGGCCTCCTCGCCAGTGAGGCCGCGGCGTTGTCCCAGCAGCGTGCGCGCGGCGGCCAGCGTGGGCACCGACATGCCGTCTCCCAGGAACATGACGAGGTTGCGTGCCTTCCCGCCGGACTCGCCACCCAAACCACTTCGCAGCAGTGCCTCGATGCCCGCACGAGCTTCATTCGCCCAGTACGATTGATCTGCTTCTCTTTCATTCTTGGTTGTTGCTCGAGACCTCACTTTGATATGTGCATTTTTGTGATAATCATTAGACTCTAAAGTAATAGAAAAACGTAATTAATATTTAGTAGAGAATAAGTAAAATATTCGAATAGATCCACTTATGAGTTTACTTAACATCGTTAACATGAAATAAATATTCACCATTGTTGCATTTGACTTTCTGTGAATGTATCGAAATTGACCTGAGCATGTAAAATAGTAGCGTTATGTACAAACCTAGTCCTCAGACGTAACATGTGATGATCACTAACGAACAAAACTAATTAAATTTATATTTACATACATATGCCATTTGTACTGATGCTTACCAAAAGATGTTTGAATGATGGCCAAAAGTAACAACAACATGCAGTATGATAGCGGTTGCGACATGGTTATTTTAGAATATTACAATAATTACATGCTTTACTGCATCCAATGCGTTATATGCAAGGCAAAAATTTTATCAATGCAAATATAATATTTTATCTTTTCTTTTTATATATATTGTCAGTTTTTAGAGATGACACTCGTGATAATGGACGATAACTGAAATCTCCCTTCAGATGAGATTATGTATTATGGTTATTGATTATTGAGTTATTTTGGATTGAATTTATAGATTACTGTCACTACAGAAAAACATTTTTTTCTGCCAAGTGGTAGAACTCGTGTAGTTTGACGGGGAAGTACCACCGCCACTGTCACAATAGTTCTACATAAAAATAAAATAAATAAAAAAGATAAAACGTAATATTAAAAAAGGTATACAAAATTTAAGGGTCGTAGGGGCAACCCCTTGCGTCCTCAATTCACATGATATCCAATATTCAGACATAACACACTCTCAAAGAGATTCCACGTCTAGCATTCGCTAAGCAGAAGCATCCCTTCACTATAAATCCTGTAGTTAGAATGGGTCGTGCCACGACGAGTCTTATACGACGGGTGTGCGATAGTTTGGCAATTGTCAATTTATGAATAGCTTACTGACTGTAACGTGTGTGATAAATAGGCAAATCAATATATGATAAGTAGTTTTTATTCCTTTGGTGCTTTGAAAACATTTTTCATTATATTCAAATGAAATCGAAGCCTGTAAATTAAGTTAACTCAATAGATCTATTTTGGTTATGTTAACTTTAGAGTTAAGAATATCCTTCCTTAAGCGTACCATACATGGAGCAAACGCGCCTCTTTAAGACGAAGAATGTAGAAGGGTGGCTACTATTTAGGAATTAAAAAACGTCCATAGGCAACGGACATTGTTTATTCGTATGTGAAATGAATCACGGATACGTGCAAGCACTGAGATGTTCGCCTCGTGTTGAAGCACGCAACCCACCAATTGTATCATGCGAAAAAATGTAGCGAGCCATTGTTTCGGTTTATTGCTGGCGATGACTACTACTTTATTGGAATATATAGATACTTCTAAATATTTAGGACGCCTTCTTCTCGCGACATTGGAATGCATGCGAGAAATGCACCCTTGTCACTCAAATCGTCAAATTTCCACACTTAAAAGGGATAAATTATTAGTCCTTTTTTAACGAATAAAGGTAGCAAACGAGCATGCAGTCCAATCGATGGTAAGTGATCATTGCCGCCCACGGACATTTGTTATAAACTCCAAATTCTATTGAATCATTCTTGAGGTTGATCACAAATGCGTTTATATCCCTGAGGACATAGGTATCAGCCTCGCGTGTAAGAGTATTAATTTAATTTGTGTCATGTTGGTGAAAGTAAATATTATTATTTATTTACAAACAATACATGTATTGTTACGTGAATGTCGTAATATCTGAAAGATATAGATAGGAATAAGTCTACCAAATCCTTATAATCCTAGTAAATCTGCCAAAAGCCGCTTTATCTGTGAATGTGATTCAATGGTAATGCATAATCACTTACTATTCCGAGTATTCATTATATCGACTTAAAAAACAACTTCTTATATATTTATGCTTCTGTCTCTGTTTTCAACCAAATAAATAAAGATCATCCAACGGATATGAAAAAAAAAATACCAAAAATAGAACCGGCTTCAAGATGAAATAAAAAGTTCACTTTTTAGTTCATCTTGAAGTCGGTTTCTATTTTTAATCAAAAAATATATATATATTTGTCTATTATTAGTGGTAGATTTACTCGTATTGATAGTTTATATTTTGAACTTTTATATTAGCATAATAAAAAATACCTTTATCATCAGAAATTCAGAACTGGGGAGTTCTGACTTAAAATTTGTCATGTAGTATCTGCTTAGTATTCGATACACGATTTTCTAAGTGGCAAATGCCACAGAGTTACAGTTTGACCAGTATAGTACAGACCCGAGTTACCACATAAACTATAGTTGTAATAAACTTAAGCATTTCAGATATTAATAAGATAACCTTAGGAATTTAAATCTATTAAAATGTAAATACGAAAGCCACAAAACAAAGTAGAAAATGAATATTAAACACATGATATAAGAGATATAACTGCTCGTTATCTCACTCCATTCAACGTGGATACGGGTGCGAGTATAAACTTCTATTAATAAATTGTGTATGGAGTATCAACTGGTGTAATGTTCGGTGAGCGACAGGTACTTAAACAGCGGTAGTTTTATTATGGGGGCAGCTCCGTTTATCTTGTTTGGGAAGCATTTGCTAATATAAACAATTTTCATAGTTCACCGATATAGCCGTCGTAATGGCCGTCCTCTCCTCACTCTGTTTAAGAGTAATTTTCAATAAACACAAATTTTATGGCTTTTTGAAGTGTTGTAATATTATGAACATGTTAAAGTTATGCTAACTTCGGTTGCTACTGTTATTTTATATGCACCATGCGTATTTTATTGGTATTTCGGCGAGATGAGAGAATGTATGGTTTCGGGGTCACGGCTTCATCACACCCAGATCTAACATCAAAATTATAAATCAATTAGTTTTCGTTGTTTACTTTAAATTGATCTATATTAGGGCGACCCAAAAAAAACGTTTTTTTTTCAAGTCTCCTATAAAAATATGTTAGTTTACCATTCATTTATCATTCAAATAAAAATTTAAAGTGCCGCTCAGAATTTTTAAAATTTTCCAGAATCGTCAAAAATAGTTTTTTTTGTTTTTTTTTTTATATACTTTTTCTCGTGATTTCATTTTTTTTTACATGAAAAATCATGAAGATCCTGAAAATTTCAAGTCAAAATTTTAATATTTAAAGGTCGCTCCAGATTTTTAATTAAATTAAATCAATCAATTTAGTACTTGTCTTACATAATTTATTTAATGATAAAAGATTGTCGCAAGATTCCACTACTCGATGCGAGAACTTTGAAAACTAGAAAGACTTCCATCAAAAAGTGTAATAAATCAAACAGAGTTACAAAATGGTCGGTGTAAATACAGACAATACTATCAAATAGACATATACATCTTGCATGGTCCCCCATATTTTGGATTTAATGTAATGTTGTATTAGTTTTCGTATTCTACTCGACAAGCCCTTTCATTTGATACCCATACTGTGGTAGTACAGAAAAAATAACTAGTCCGCCACCATGGATGATCCGAAATTCATATTGAAATAAGAATGACGTCACAGAGCTAAGCATGCATTGTCATGTAAAATAAGCGTGTACACCAAATTTCAGTTCAATCAATTAAAGATAACTAATTTAAAAATTCATTTGCAAAATTCCACCGGGACAAACATACATACATTGCATGTTAAATCAAAGCATGTTATAATAATAATAATTGTCATTCATACCCCAATGGGTGAGCAAAATTTCATGTCCCTACTGTTAACCGTTGAGGAGTTCCCTCGTCTGGAGCCAATCCTGGCAGCAGCATCAGGTCATGCTTATCATAAACAAACATTGTCATCGGGACTGAAAACCGGGATGTGGGTCAAATTTAACTTGAAAGATTTCACCTTCACATACATACAATTGAAGTTAAATAAAAGCTTTTAAAAAAATAGCAAATATTAAAAAAAAATAGATTTTCGAAATTTCGAATAGAAGTCCGCCCGGCAGGTAGTTTTATAAGAAGAAATGCTTCTTCATACTGGGCGTTATCTTCCTTTATGTTATAATAAAGTCACAAATGTTATTGACATGAAAAGTGCCAAGTCAAGACCATGGTGCAGGTCCGTTGTGATAGAACTATCACTGGAGCTAGCGTGACGATGATCGCGGTGTGTTTGAAGTAGGATTGCTATCAGCTGCGGAGCGCATGTACCGCGCGATGGAAGGCGTGGCAGCGACGTGCTTGAATTAGTAATCGAGCAATTAAGATTAGACAAGACGAATGTAAATGCAAAGGACAATGTCAAAAAATTTGCATATGTCACGATAATAGAATGTTATCGGTATTTACAATGCGAAGATACGGTGCAAACTGGCGAAAGTAGTAGGTGGGGGCGAGGGCGTTGTCATATCGTGTCAGTATTAAGGTTATGTGGAGGGTACGAACATGGCGGTTTTCCTAAAGCTCAGGAACCATGGAGTATTGCACGCATCTCTGGATAGAAGTTGATAAGTGTCAGCTTCACCTAGTTGATTAAATACAAAGGCAGTGACCTAAACAGTATATGTATACCTTTGTATCACCAACCATCTAACTATCTAGGACAGCGGTCGGCAACCGTTTGGCAGGCAAGGGCCACAAGGTGGTAATAATAAACTAACGGCGGGCCGCACCTGTGATATTAACCCATATACCCCACACTGTTTTTCATTTAATAATATTTTACCAGACCGAGAACGGACCGCGAACGGACCGCGATCGACCTTATAGTTTGGATCCAGCCTTACAGGCGAGCTCACTCATTATTAATGCATTTATTTTGATATTTATAGCTTTTTTTAAAAAACATTCACGGACCGCAAGTAAGACGGTCGCACGTCTTTGTTGAAAGTGAACAGGGCAACGTTGATGGTGATGGTTTATACCATCTTATGGTGGCTCGCATGTTTTATGGTTAGGTACCCTTTTAAAAGCCTTACTTACGGATTCTGCATTTAATAATATATTTTTTATTGTATAAAAGCAAACGAGTATGCAGTCCACCTGATGGTAAGTTGTCACTGCCGCCCATTGACATCAGGAATCATTCCCAAGTATGATTGAATCATACCTGCATTTGATCACAGATGCGTTGCTTCCCATGAGGACTAAGATGATTGCTTCGTGTATAAGTATAGCACGACTATCCAAACCGAAACACAATAAATTGCTTCACGGAGGATTGTGAGGGTGGCGGTGGCGCCTCCCCGGTCGAACTAAACGAGTTCTACCACACACACACACGCACGCACACACACACACAATCTTCACGCCAAATCCATAACGGGGTAGGCAGAGAGTATCGTGTGCCAAACGGCACGGTTCTGGTATACTTGCCTAACTTCTACGAGTTGTAGCACCTGACCATATTTCTCCTCATCAGTCGCGCAGTGCATGCTAAGTGCGGCGTAGGGACAAGTACAACGAGCAAGCTAGCAAGTATAATCTAGTGTCATTAAGATTACGCACAGTTATTATGTCACACAGAATGTTCTGCTGGACTGACGATATCACTTCGTTATTGATTTTATAGTTTTGAGTTCAGATATTATGATATATTTTGATATCAGTGAAAGATTTGAATCCAATATTTTGGTTCAAATACCCAAGATTAAATTATGCTTTTCAGTTGTCATTTTCACGATACGCTATTTCACTATACTTTGTATATTAACTTGCTTACTTACTGGATATTGTGACGAAAGCCGAACTACATCAAAGTTATAAATTATTTATCGTTAAGACACGTTCCTCTTTTTTCTTTAAAAAAATGTTAAATGTAAAATCTAAATCAAAAGAATAAACGCGGAACTGTGATTTTGAAGACACGTAGCTCTGATTCGTCGGGAGTTTTTTTACTGAATTATTGTTTTTTATATGATCCATAAGTTTTTTTAAACTTAAAATTACGCTCCTTTCTATTTTGGATAGGTAGATGTTTCGAATAATAAGTTTATTCGCAATCGCGTTACAAGTTGCATCAGAATAACGTCACGAGCGGCGGTTGTCGGTAATTTCAAAGACAATATTAAAATATCATTATTTCCGTATTAATAGTGAAATTTTTCACATAAATATTATTTTTCTGAAAACAGTAGAAGAGTTCTGAACATCATGCCTATTGTACTAATGATAATGGTAGAAAACCTAAATGTTCTCTTTTATTATATTTTCTATATTTTATTGGTCAATATAACTATAGTAACTCGTAAAAACATATTTCATGAGGTATATATATTACATTTAAATAACAAAATAAAAAAATAACACCTTATACACTCATAGCCCCACACTAGGATTCCCTGTATCGTGGGTGCCATGGACACACACAAAACGTATGCACAAACACCCAGACCCAGAACAGAAATCTAAATTCATCATTTAAATTTATGTCTGGCCGGGAATCGAACCCGGGACCCTCTGCGCGGCAGACCGGTATGGTGACCGCTGCGCCACGCGGGTCGTCAAATTTTTAAGTTATGTTTTGACTTTTGTATTTTCTGCCTTAATATTCCTTTTGGGTGTAAGTTTGGACTCTTAAGGAAACTCTTGTTGTTTCAATACTTTGTTTAAAAATTACATATAATTTTATTATAGTCAAAGTCAAAGTCAACATATAATTACAAATGCCAATTATCTTTTGGGGTTTCAATTATGAAATAAGTTTATGATCCCGTGAAACGTTGCTACGTTTCAACATAATATTACATAATTATATTTTTGTCCTTGAGGATAGGCAGGCTGATGTAATATATCCTTAGTGGTTCGATTTTTATGTTTTAATAAAGGAAATCTGATAACGTTATAGTTTAATACGTCTATTAATGGATAATAAAAAGTTATTACGTTCGAATTGGGCGCTATTATTTGGTTGATTTATCGACCGAAATCGTAAACTCGTAAAAAGTGGAGGCGCGTTTTGTCTGTGTTACGTAGGGATACATCGCAGGGTGCATTACTTAGTAGCGGTTAATAATGTGTTAACGTGTAACTAACGGTGTTGTCACATGTAGGGTTTCCAACCGTACTCTAAAATAGAGTGTTGTACTCTGTATCATGTAGGCGTACTCTTTAAACTATGACATTAATAGAGGACGCTAAAATACTCTTACGAGTATTTACACAATGTTTGCTATACTAGTGCCAGTCACCCAAAAAAGTCGATTATTTACTGTTGGTACTTCCAACTCTCCAGCTTGGGGACCCCAAGCTATATTTGGAATTGTCGGTACGTCACTGCAGACAAATGATAATATATATATAAATGTCCTAACGAATTTGTTATATTAAAAAAAAGTAAGTTATAATATACTAACTAATGTTCAATAAATGATTCTCTTTTTATAAGCCCGTACTCTTTATTTACCTCCTTTGAAATCAGATATACTCTATTTCTTTTAATAAAAGTTGGCAACCCTAGTCACATATGACGCGATTTCGGGCGATTGTGAGCGCCGTGCGGGGGGGG